>CM021107.1:531222615-531266309 GCA_007115665.2 Sequoiadendron giganteum | reverse complement strand
TAGATTCTCCATAATCATTAATATTCTTTCTTATACTGGTTGTAAGTTGTCCTACTTTTTCCCAACATAGTTCCAATTTCTCCAGAGTCTTCCATTATTTTTCTCTATCCTCTTTTCCTTTTCCTTTGTTAGTGCACCCACTTTTGGCATGCTCAGTAACACCCTCATTGGCACACTCACTTCTTATTTTCTTCACAATTTCATTCTATAGTGTCTTCTCTCTCAATAATTTGTTGTTGTCTTCTCTCTTCTCCATTTGGGCTTGCCATGTTCACTTTTCTTGCCAATTCAGTTTGTTCTCTAATCTTTCTTATGGTTATCTTATCCCCCTTTTTTTTTTTTTTTTTTGATTTGGGATTACATTAGTCCTAAATTATTATTTCCCATGGTAGTTATTTAGTGGTTTTCTTTATGGGTCACATACTTTCGAGAATCCCTTTTAGAATCCCCCCTTTCCATTCTCCACCCCCTTGGTGAATAATCCCCTCTCATAGGGTAAGCACCAAGAGAATAGGTCTACAAAAATTCATATCTTCATTGATTGTCTTTCCTTTTCTTGTGTTCGATTAAAATTTAAATTTTTGGGTGTTAATATCCTTTATATCACCTAACCAAGGTCTTGACAATGAAACCAATGATAGTAAGAAAACATGGGAAATGTAGATTGGAGTTCTAAGCCTCAAGTAATTTTTGAGTGTTGTAGTTTATACCTTAGACTTAGTCATATAAAGGAAACACCAGTTTGATCTGAACAAAGGATTAACTAATTAAATATATATTTACTAAATGACAGATAACATCATATGGATATAATTCCTGTAATCATTATTAATCACATAAAAAGAGTACATTCATATATCTTCCCCTGTACTTTGCACTTCTCTTTCCTTTCTTTACATATAACCTTTTATATATTCATTCTTATACTTCTATCTTCTTACATACAATTTCATATATAGACTTTTGCATACACTCCTGTTATATATATTTTGGTATTATTATTCATATCTTTTCCTCTACATATATCTATGGGATGGGATGTGAGTGATCCATTCTACCCCTAACCTAGATGATATCTTTTCAATCTTAAGGTTTGTAAGCTCTTTGTAGAAATATGTAGTCGGATTTTCTCAATGGTGTTTGCACTATTTCTCTTTCTTTTCAACACTTCCCTATATTATAATAATAAATAAGATTAACATTTTTATCCTGGTGCATCACCACCCTCTCATTTATGTATTTCTCTCCCCCCCCCCTCCTCCCTTTCCTTTACAAGGTAATAAAGTAGAGTAGTTTTGTGTTTATTTAGTGTTGGGTTGGACCAACATTATTGTACTTAGATTAGAGAGCAATTCAACCTTATTGGAAGGTTTGATCTTCATCACAAGGGTCCCACACGATTAGTAGGGTGCTATTACAAGTGACAAAATTAAATTTAATGTAAATGTAACTTAGTAATGAAAATTACACCATCCAGTTCATCAATAATAGGAATTGGAAACATATCCTTAAGATTGATCTTGGTGACTTCCCTACAATCTAAACACATTATACATGACTCATCCTTCTTTTTAACTATAACCACTCAACATGAATATAAACTTTTACTTGGATGAATAATTCTGGAATCCAACACTTCCTTGACTAATTTATCAATTTTTACCTTTTGTTCATGAGAGTGGTAATCCCTAATTTTAGGATGAATAATTCTCAATATTCATTCAAGGGAATGATTTGGTCTCTAATTGAAAGTAGACTTTTTGGTTTTTCAATTTTTTTGTTCGCTTTGAATAATCTCTTGAAGTTCTTATGTATAACGAGTTTTCTCATTTTGCACTTCAATAAAATGTGGTTGTGCCATTATTCCATAAAAAAAAATCTTATGTAATTTTTCCATCTTATGAGAACTAATAATTTAATCCAATAAGTTTATAATTCCAATAAAATTTGAAGGAAACTATTCTTAACTATTTAATCCATTTCACTTAAAAACTACATCTACTCCTCCAATTCGAATATAAAAATTTAAAATCTAGATGATAATCTCAAATTGAGAGTTTTATATGATGTCATTTACCACCAAAAGAGATTTTTTTTCCTTTATCTATTATAACCTAGAAGTTAGACATTAGATACACAAAATAATAATACTCATTATCCAATCTTCTATTAGTAAAATTGTATGTATTACCTATATCAACCAACACTATTGATATTGTGCTTGAGTCATTCAATGAATGTAGAGAGATAGTAGCACTTTCTTCCTCCTCTAAAATTGCATGCTTTCATTCCATATTTGATTCTTCTTTAACTAATTCTCCCTCTTCTGCAACCTCAATATCAATAATCATTAGTATCTTATGATTATTTCCACATTTATGACCTCTACACTATTTATTATCACAATACCAAAAAAGATAAATTTTCTCCTTTCTCTACCTCTTTTTGAGGAGAGCTTAGTTATTTTTCCTAGGTTAAGGAAGTTTGCCTCATTTTTGTTAATAGGATTAGTGACATTTCTCTCTTTTCATTATATGGTTTGGCCCTATGTGGATCTTTTGGTAGTGGATATTTTCATCAATATGCAATGAATATTATATTATTTTTCTGATTTTACAAGGTTCCAACAAATGAATGTGATGTTTAATTTGGTCATTAATTTTAATGATGTATAGTTGTATCCTCTGAAAAGGTGTCACATCTTGAGTTCAAATTGCTAATCATGCATGCTCAACATTATATTTGGCTATGGAACCTATTTATTTTTAAAAAATTGGTGGGTAAAATAGCTTCTCTTCTATACTTGCTCATATTGGACTACTAATCCATTAGTAAATTATTTCTAACTAAGTTATTTCCCTTATTTTTTAATCATTATCTATTGGTTTCATCAATAAAGTTTAGATTATAAATATAGTGAAATTATGTCAGCCATTACATTATTAAATATATTATAAAATTTAAAATATTTTTTCATGAGACTTATCCATGAATTTACATCTATACCATGAAATTTTATAAATACCTAATTTAGATAGGCTTAATTTTTGGACCTTGAAAATATTATCCTATCCCTTGGTTTTTTCTATTAGGTTTGTATCCACCTCAAGGTGGTTTTTTAATCCCTCAATTCAGACATTTTTTTTCAAACCTATATAAACCTTCATTTAAAGATATTGCAAATGGGTCAAATAATGTATGCTTAATAAAATATAGCACATTTTCACATTCTACTAAAATTATTGTTTTTAGATGGTGCACAATAAAGAGGGTCATTGGATTCAACATTCATAGAAAATTCCTCAAGTCCTAAAGATGACATGGCTTTAGATGTGTTTTTATTTTAAACTTGAGATTTTTTATTAATTGAGTATAGTATCTCGTGTGATTGATAACCATTAAATTCAAGAACATGAGCTATGTTATAATTTGATGTTCAGTTTTTGATCAAAAATTTACCACTAGATTAAGGAAAATATTTTGTATCTAACAATAAATTACAAAGAAATAACCCCACCCAATTTTTCATAATTTTTACAAAAAAATAAAAAAAGCCTCAAAAACTTGTGGCAAGTAAAGAAAATTAATGGAAAAAAATAAAATTATAATAATTTACCAAAAATTACCATAAAACTCTATTTTTTATATAAATTTATATTTGAGGTGTACATACAAGAAAAAATAAAAATTATGTATAAGTGATTTTATAAATAAAATTATTGGTCTAAATCATAAGTTTGATACCACTTGTTATCATAATTATTGAAAATAAATGTAAAAATTAAAAAAGATAGCAAACCAATTCAAGGTGTTGACTTCCAATAATAATAAAAAATATATACAAAATTATTATTTTGAAGTTATGATGATTTTGGAGACACTTATCCTCCTTATTTTTAGGCTTAGCTATGTAGAGGCATACTCATTCATCCTAATTAAGAAAGTTAGGGGGTATTAACTAAAACTAATGTAAAGGTTAAGCATACCACAAGTGCTTCACCTTATTATATTTAGAAAGTTAGAATATTAGAGACATAATAAAACTATTAAATAAATAAGTGATCACAAAAGGTTGAACACAACATAAATCTAAGACGCATAGTCATTCATCCATGATAAAAATTTAAACTAACATATTAATATATATTCAATATTATTTTGACCTACTGTTCATAAATCAACCCTTATAATACTTGAACTTCAACAAATATAACTAAAATTCTTTGAAACAAAATATCTCAAAGAATAAAACTAAGCCTCTATCCATCTCACTTGTTTGTTACCTTATCTACTATATTTTCCAACACATGACACAATATTGATGCACTTGTTATATACTAGTCAAAACTAGCCTCTTCACTCTAAATTTCATATATTTAACTTCCACTTGAGAATTTTTCATCTCAAGTGGAGAAAATTGAATATGGATGTGGCTTGATCTAATTAGGCTTGTACCAACATGATGATGTCCACAAATACATCTTTTATAGTGACATCCAAATATATTTTTAATTCATTGAATCTATTTATTGTTACACTATTTTCTTCCAAGATATATCCTATTCACTTAAACTATATCTAATTATTTCTTGAGACACCGCCTATAGATTAACCTTTTTTTTCAACTATTTTACATCTTTTTCTAAGCATACAAGAGATGTGAAAGATTTGTTTAAATATTTAAACACATTATATGACCTCTGGTAAAGTCATCATGGAAAAATGTAGTATTATAGTTGATACAAGAAATATAACTGATATATTTTAACTTCTCCTTAAGCACATTCATCTCCTTGTGGAGAGAAACAATAATAACTTGAATCTATATAATTTTTTCAAAAAAAATACATATATACAATATTGAACCAAATAAAATAGAATATTAATAATTAGTTTAAATTCAAAAATATAATAGGAAAATTTAACATTGCCTAACCCTTAATCTCATTTTTTTATTTTCCAAAATATAAACCTAGTCTTATATCATCCTTCTTTACCACAATATCAATCTACTCTTCTCATCATTATTCTTTGCCAAAATAATAATCTAGTCTTGTGAGATTTTACTCATGAAAGATATTATAAACTTAATGACATAACAACCTCTAGAACCAAATAGAAATTTAATCAAACTATATTCAAAGCTTTTGTAAAGGATCATTTGTCCCTCCTTGTGAATCCGTTTAGAGGAAAACCTCATCAATATCTTAGTTCCTTCATTAAATAATCTTAATTATTGGGTCACCCATCACATACATAACTTTTTTTTTTTTGGAAGGGATGATTCCTTATATGTAGCAAGACTATAAAATATATACTTAGCAAATTGCAAGAGTATATGGTTCCTTGCCTATATATTTAAACCAAGGGACTAAGGAAGAGATATAGTTATCATTGCAACATTATATGACATATGCTTTTGAAGTGTTGTAAAATATGAAACTAAATGGGACAAGGAAAAAACTATTATTTTACTAAAAAAATCTAAAGAAATTGTAGAGGCTTTGGTAACTAAAGATATCAAACACTAAAGTACTCATGAAGTAGAAACAACAAGAGTGGGGATGTTGGGAAATCACTATTAATATGTTTTTTGACACACTTTATTGAGTAGAATTGATAGTTCTCATGTGGAAGAGAATTGCTTCCTCCAATATCTATATCACCTCATCTAGGCACATTTGGATAATTGAAAGGTTGATATTATGTTATTCTATTCAAAAGGTCTACTATGTTTTCTAGAAAATTTTGTGTTTCAATTTTAATTTTTAATATATATCAATAGTTTCATTTTGATTGCAATTTTATGAACTTATTAACTTTCTATAAATCACTATTAAAAATTTTCATTTGTAAAAAATATTTGTCATTTATAGTCAAAGGTCAAATCAAAAGGTTTAATTACTTTATTTATTCACCATAGTTCAATTCAATCTAAAACTCTATTCTAAAATTAAAACTAATATATTTAATACTAATTAAATCTTTAGAATAATGTAAAAGAAAGAGAAGGGAAGAGAAATAGAATGAGAAAATAAATTAAATGTCTAGAAATAGAGGTATTTTAAACTACCTTGTGCCTTGTGATATCATTATTGAACTCTATGAATCCTCTAACCAGCTGCAAAATAGCCAAACTTTGCATGACCTTTAATGCAACTTTCAATGGAAGAATGATAGAAAATTTTCATTCATTGCTAATTATAAATGTGCACGTAAAAGATTGTGAAATTCATTTCAAAATCAAGTTTACTATAGAATTTTCAATAGATTTTGAGATTTATAAAAAAATAGTAAAACTTATTCTAATAATACATACACTAACAAGAAGTAATAATTATAAAACACATAAAGATTTTAAAATAAAATAATACTTTATTTCATTCTAACATTATTACCACATTAAACTCATTTGCTATCATTGGGTTGTAAAGTTTGAGCTGATATTATTTGTTAAGAATTCAAGAGTCTGTTTAAAATGTGGTAATATCAGTTTCTAAAACAAAAAAATAATAGTTTACTTTCAAAGTATTTACTCATTTTCTATCATTGGGTTGTAACTTCTTTACCACTATTCAGTCATGAATTAATTAATCTGGTGTCAGCTCAAACTTTTTGATTTTAAATGCTTTCTGAACCAAGCTGTATTTCATTTATTCCATGCTGTGGTATCATTTGTGGGCAGCCCATGTCATCCTTTATAATTACCAAGTTATTCAGAGCCTTCTATCTTCATTACCAGACCACATAAATGCATAAGTGGCATTTCAATTCCAAATGTCAAACATCAGTTTCCCTGAGTTGATCAGAGATATACTTTCCTTGACAGAGACGTCCTTTTCTGTCATGTCAGATAATATCAATAACACCAGACTAGTGAATGAGATATATTACTATGAATAAAGACCATTTAAATTTGTCCTGGAATTCTTATGCCATTGAAATTGCATACTTATGCATTCTCAATTATAAACATCATGAAATCCAACTACTTCTTGGACCAAAAAAGTTGAAATATAAATATAAATCAGGTTACAGCGAGGATCTGAATAACTAATATAAATCTAATTTATAAATCATCTAAGGTCTGTGATTTAGTAGATGATAAAATCTAATACAAAATAACTTTTTTCTTTTATAACATATCTGATTCAAAATAGTTTTAGATTTTACTATTTTGTTTTAATTTGTCATTAATATATAATTAAACAAATCATGAATGACATTTGATTTTATTTAAATTTTGAGTTGACATAATTAGAACCCAAAAATATAATATCAAATTTAATAAATTACATAGATCATTGGAATTAGATCAATCTAAGTGTTATAAAATGGATGGGAAAATGCAATCTAAAGAAAAAAAAATTAAAAAATGATAGTCATGTCTACTATAAATAAAATCAGCTCATGATTGAGATAAGTTAGAACAGGAAGAGGTCTCTGAATAGGATCAAAGTGTATCATGCAAGCAACAACAAATGACATCTCTACTAGAAATTGCTTCCAAATATTCAAAACCCAAAATATCCAATTTTTAAGAAAACTAAAATAATTTCTCAAGAAATGTTATCCAAACTAAAAGAAAAAACTAGACAATTACCTAAGGTTTACTAAGGAACAAATGTATGCACTTTTTATCCCTTCATAACTTTAAAACTATTATGTTCATTATGAAAAAAGGTTTAAAATACCAACTAGTTTGAACCATAAGAAAACAATAATCTACAAATACTATAAAATATTCATAGGTAGATGTGTCACCAACTACTAGACATTGCTTCATTTCTAGTCAAGTATTCATAGCCCCAATGGAGATGTATTTGGTCTCATTCTACCCATAGTTCTAGCACTAGACAAAAAAATGTTGCTTTGGCAAAGATACTCAAATCACTCATGATTTAGTTTTCATTCCTTTTATTTATTTCATTCACTCTTGAAAATATTTTATTTTTATTATTATTTTATTTCATTAATACGCAGGTGTGGAAAACGTATCCTGAGTTGAGGACAATTACAATAAATAAAGGATTAAAGATGAAGAGGTTTTTCTAATTACCTAAACAATATCATTTCACCTAACATAGGAAGTTTTAATATGCTTAAAAGTATTGATCAATCGGTACATTTGTAATCTACAAGAAAGTTGAAACAACTAAGTTTAATCAGTATAATTTGGAAAATAGTTTATTTATAATATTTTTGTACCAAAAATTCAACATTGAATCTATATAAGCTTATTTCCCAACATATCAATTTGCTATACCTATTTACTTCAACTAATTAATAAGAATGGAAAATAAACTTAGGGGATCTTATGACATAATTGGAAAAAACCTCAAAACAATAAAATTTAAACCAAGAGATGGGATGATGTGAGAATCTAAATTCTTAGAACATCTGGACCATAGTAAAGTCCAAAAAATTACTCTCACAAATCAAGATTTTAACAAATAAAATAAAAAGAAAGAAAGAAAAGCACACCAAAATTTTATAATATATTATTTACATAGGTATAAGAGGTTTAGGACTATAGATTTCAACAATGTTCCTTCTTATTTTAAATACATGTAATAGTATACTTTTTTTCGAAGTCTTAAGTTATGATAAGTCATTTTTTAATTTAGAAATGAAAATTTTGTTCATTCTAATCTCATATTCAAAATATCAACCACACAAGATCATTGATTGTGGTGACTAATTAGGTTCCTATTCAATCCATATGCATAACTTGTAGTGCCCCTCCATGACTCACCCTGTCTATATGCCAATTTGGTTGGTTAGTATTGTCAATACTATCCGGTATTTGGCTTATTTCATTTAAATTGGGTGAATTGTGCTACAATTAATTATTATACTTAGATTTTTTGTCTAGTATAATGTAATCATTGCATTTGGAAACAAAATTTTATCTTGATAATATAAGATAGGTGTGAATTGATATATATAAATATGTGTTTATATATTATTTTTTTTGGAGAAAAAGTCATGAAAGCCTATATATATATATATATATATATATATATATATATATATATATATATATATTATAAAATAGGATTTTTACATATTTTGGAAAGTCTCGATTCAAAAAACATATGAAAAGTATGTTGATAGTTCAAAATTCAGCTTTTAATATCCAAAAAATCTAATTTGACGAGCACCTATATGCCTACTACTGTTAATATCTAGCTAGATAGTTTTAACCAGCTATAACATAATCCCTTAACAAAACAAGTAAGCTCTATTCTGACCAAAATACCCCAAAAACCACATATACTATTCTTCCATAAAGTCACCATAGACTAAATTTTCATCCTGACTTTCCAATCCCTCTATCAGTTGAAATCCCCTCTCAAAAATGCTTCGTCCACCAATAGGAGCATTGTAAAACTACACTGGACGAGCCAACCTTGCATGAGCACAATTGACATTCACTTGAAGATTGCTTGAACTGGCTAAGTATTTTGAACATGATGTGCTTGTTGTACACCATGAACCAGCGAAGGAACCCTAAGTTGCAAATCCAATTGCAAACCAGAAGTTGAAGCATGTGAAACATATGCCCTCAAGAAAGCTAGGGCATAATATTTTTCTTTTATATATCCACCTCCATTACTATGCACATGCAACGACGATTCTTCCTCAATGCCCGTAGCAAGATATTTTCATTCTTGTATTGCAAAGCCAACCTGATAGCATCAAATATTTCTTCAAATCCTTGATGACGTTGCACAAATTCCTTGGTTCATAAACCACCAATGTACCCATCTCTACTAAAAATGTTATATGCTTGTACTTCTTTAAGAACAACATTATCCAACAGATATTGAAAATTGACAAATTTCCTAGCCAATTTCTCAATTTCGCCAAGGATTGGACCAAATCCATTACATTAGAGAGGAAAATCGATATCACCTGGGACAGGAAAAGCAGATGTCGTGCCCTCAGACTGGTAACATCAACCCCCAACACTGTGTGAATGCAATCTTCTACTCTACCACTATCAACCTTGAACATCAGCTTGAGAGAATCGTGAGATAGGTATTCTTCAAAAGGTCTCTCCCACAGCTTGACTGGTAAGAGCACTCTAAGGTTCCACTGGCAGAAGGCCATTTCGTAGCTATCTCAACTGGAGACTAACTAACTTCAAATTATTGTGCGCAAAAAAGCCTTTCAATGTCCTTCACTTTGTAAATGTAAATGTGATAGGCCCATTCTATAGCTTCTTTTTAAAGCCCGCATACACTAATGACATCATAAGCTGCCATGATGAGAAAGAGTGTGTAGGGCTAAGCATTAAAATCTAGCTCTTCATAAATTTTGGCTCATGTAACTTGGTTGTTCGAACATTTCATGTGGAATGAATCACTTCAAAATATAATTATCATGTACCTGCAACACAAATAAAGCATTAGGAAAGATAAAAAATTAGATTGATATGATCGGCCTGGAATATTTGCTCAATTGCCAGCATCATCAAGTAAACGCTAGGTGTCCTTTCAACTTGAGGCGTACTCCCATCTGAACAAAAATAAATCATTACAGTGATATCCCTTAAGGCACATGCTTGATAGTTGAGCTCATCTTGATGACGCTTGCTGAAAAGAATGGCAGCTTGTTAAGGGAGTTGTAAGTGTTAATCACATTAATCTTTGCATTATGGAGGAGGTAATGAGACATCTCAAGCAAAACAAAATGTAACTCCACCCCAATATGTCATCATTGATTTACATGTCACCTTTATCCAACCAGATTGAAACCTTTTGAGAATGTACTAAAGCACATAGACAATTGTTGTCATGTCAAATAAATGCCACCCAAGCAACTAGTAACCAATTTAAAACCAGTATTCAAAAGACAATGTGATGAAATAAAAGGTTATATACAACTCCCATTGCACTTGCAATTCTTGATCAGCAAACACCACCATCCTTTTGATGAAAATAGCTTTTCACCACTTTCGACCCAATAATAATTAGGTCTTAAGAGATTGCTCTGCCAAAACTATCTCTTGGATATAAGGAAACCTTGGCAAATCTTCATTTTTTTTTATGATACTTGTTGATCACAAGCCAAATTGGAAAGACCATATGCTAATATGTTACCCTATCTATATGTATGGGAAAGGCGGGTGTCTTCAAAGGATGATATCAAATCCTAAATTTTTTGAAGAACATATCTTATTTTCCAATTGCAGATTCTCTTTGACTTACATGCATTTATCATCAAAAGTGAATTACCCTCCACATGAAGTATTTTGATGTTGAGATCCTTTGCCAAAGATACACCTACTAACAGTGCCTAAAATTCTGCCATATTATTTGTACAAGAATTTAAATGAATTGCTTTGGTTGCAATCAAAGAGCCCCTCAAAACCCGAATACAACAACCAACATCTAATACACCAATATTTCCTCGTGAAGCTCCATCAAAATTAAGTTTGAAGAAACATGGACTTGGAGGTATCCATTTAAACTTATTTATATCCACTTTTACAGAATTTGGATGCATTGAAACCCCCTGAAGTGGTAAAATGATATGCTTCCAGTGGTTTAAAATAAAATTATCTTAATTGGAGTATAAAGAGGAAACTGACTTGAAATTTGAAACATAAGAATTACAGACTTCTGAGATTGCCTTCTCTAGCTTCACTTTAATTCTTTCAATTGAGACAATTTGGTTTTTGAAAATACATTTTTTTCTTTTGAACCAAATTGACCATATTACCAAAGCAAGGGTAGCTAACCAGATACAAGCAAACAAAGCAGAATTATGAAGAATTGGCTAGCTAGTAAACATATCCCAAAGAGAGTTAGGAAATGGGAAAAAAAAAATCAATTTCCACATAATGAAATTCCATACCTCATAGGCCACTGGGCAAGAGATAAAAAGATGTCAATTGTTTCATCTTCCTCTTTACACAAAACACATTTGAAAGCTCTTGTTATTCCAAACTTCTCCAAGCGATCACTAGTGAGAATCCTTTTCTTCAAGGCTAACCAAGAAAAACTACCCGCCTTTGGCAACTATGTTGAATTCCAGAAAAAGGCAAAAGCTCTTTGAGACTAAAACTGAGATGCTTAAGCAATGAGTGACTTATAACCTTGTTTGACTGTGTATAAACCATTCTTGGAGGGTGCCCATAATAGTTTTTCTAGAGAATGGGAAAGATAAACATTCCTGCTCTTCAAAATATCTATTAGAATCTTCTTCTGAATATCTGGTATAGGGATAGTTGTTAAATCCTTCCACTGAACTAGGCATGTTATTTGATGAGAACAAGAAACATAATCCTTTAAGAATACTTCCCAAATTTGTGAAAGAGTGTTTTCAGCTAGCTGTAGATCCTGATTTGAATTAATTGGCGGCAAACCATTCCAAGAGTCTCTCCAAAACAACACTTGATCACCACTATTAACCTCCCATGAGAGAAAGGGGCTAATAACATCTTGACAAGCCAATATGAAGTTCCACATAACTAAGCCTCTTGTAGGATTAGAAATTGTAAATATCCTGTAAGGATTATCATTATCCAAATATTTTCTTTGCATTACCTTACACCATTTAAGGTCTGGCCTAGCATGCATTCTCCAAGCCAATTTAGCCCCTAGAGCCATATTCCTTGCAGACAAATTATGGAAGCCTACTCCACCACTTGACTTATTAGAACACATATCTTCCAAAGAAACTAGTGGAAGCTACCTTTTATCATCTAAATTTCCTTTTCATAGAAACTCTTTTATGAGATTTTCAATTTGATGAATAACACCCTTTGGGGCTTGCAAAATAGCCAGAAAATAGTTTGGAATAGATGCTAACACAGACTTAATTAATAAAATTATGCCAGATAATGTAATCCATCTTGCTTTCCAAACAAGTATTCTTGCTCTTATTCTTTCTAAAACCTTATTCCAAAACAAGGACTTATTGGAACCCATAAAAAATGGTATGCCCAGATAAGAGCAAGGGAGCTCTGCTCTTCGAAAGCCTAGAATTGAAACCAACCTTCTTGCTATAGCTGCTTTGGTATTAAAAACATATACCTTTGACTTGGTTGTATTAATTTTCTACCCTGATGCCGAGGAGTACTTTTCCAACAATGATTTAACCTGATTTTCTTCTTGCAAAGAAGCCTTACCCATCAACAATGTGTCATCTACAAAAAGAGAGTGAGTAGCTATAATGTTTTTTGTTAGGTATAAAAATCCCCTGCCATAAGCCTTGTAAATGAGCCTTTTGAATTGATCTACTTAGTGCTTTTTCCATAAGTATGAATAACACAGGAGACAATGGATCCCCTCACCTTACTCCTTGACAAGAGCCAAAAAACCAACAGGGGATCCATTGATAATCACGTAGAATTTTGCTACTAAAAGACAAGAAAGAATCCACTTGCACCATTTATTACTAAAGCCAATTTTTTTAAGCACCTGAATTAGAAAATCCCAGCTCACTCTATCGTACGCCTCCATCATGTCCAATTTAGTTCAATGAAAGAAGGGATGTTGGAGGTTTTAATAGAATGTAGTACTTCATGGGAAACTATAGCACCCTCTGTTGTTTACCTTCTAGGAACAAAACCACCTTGTTCTAGCGACACTAGCTTGGAGATGAGTGGTTGAACCCTCAAATAAATAGCTTTAGTAAAAAATTATACATTGTATTGCATAAGGAGATTGGTCTGAACTCAGGAAAAGACTTTGGAACCTTTACTTTTGGAATTAAGGAATTGTGAGTTGTATTAAACTGTTTTAGAACTATCCCCGTCCTCCTTGATTCTTCTAGTGCAAGGAAAACATCAATACCAACAAAATCCCAGCATTTTTGAAAGAACAAAGTTGTAAACCCATCTGGGCCAGGTGATTTTTTCAGGTTGCATAGAAAAAACTACCCCTCTTACTTCATCCAAAGTGAAAGATTTCAAAATATTGTCATTGTCCTCCCTAGTGATCAATGCTAGAATGGAATCTAATAAGTAATTTACATCAATAGAAAATGATAGAGAATTGTTGTCTGGAGCTGGCAGAAGAGATAAAAAAAACCTTATAGCTTCTTGTTGAATTTCCTCTTTTAATAATTCCTGACTTGAAACAACATCTTGGATTCTAAAAATAGAATTATGTGACTTTTTTATCTACGTAGATGCATGGAATTTTTTTGTGTTTCTATCCCCCTCTTTCAACCACAAATCTCGAGACTTCTGCTTCCAATATATTTCCTCCCTTGCTACCAGCTCTGCCCATTCTTCTTGCAAAATTTGTTGTTTCTCATATAAATCTACATATAACCCTTGGTTGATTACTTGACCTTTTATGTCTAATAACTCCTTGAAGACCCTTTCTTTTTTGTTCAGACATATTTTTGAAAACGTTCACATTCCAGAACTTAATCTATTTTTTAACATATTTGAGCTTATGAGCTAACTGAAACATCCTTGATCCCACAACAAAAGGGGTAGAATTCCACCATTGGTTTAGTAGAGGCATGAAAAGAGGATGACAAAACCACATTTTTTTGAACTTAAAGGAATCCACATACATTTTTACCTTATTTGGTGTTTCAATGGACAAAGAGATGGCAAAGTGATCAGAACGAGATACGGACATGATTTCATATACCAAGTTCTTTCCAGTCTCATACCAATTTGTAGAAGCGAGAAATATATCTAATCTCTCTGCTATCTACAAAAAACATTTTCTTCGATTAATCCATGTAAACTGACCCCTTACAGGTATAATATCAGTCAAAGCATTATCAAAAATAAAAGCCACAAAATTATCTATAGGTTTTTGATGAGGAATAATTCCTCCATTCTTCTCCTGCATGCTAGCTATAGCATTAAAATCTCCTACAACACTTATTGTATCCATTTGTATCCCATCCAGAACCTTTGCTAAAGATTCCCAAAGATTCTTTTTGTTTTTTGTGGTTGTTGTGGCATAAACATTCAGCAACCAAAATTAAAAATCAAACTGGGAGACTTTGAAAAGTTGCCAATGCTTGTCACTGTTTGACATTTCAATTTGAAGTAGATTGGCATCCCATAATACTATCATGCCTCTAGAAGCTCCTTGAGCAGGGGGAAAATATTTCCATTTCTACACTAACATTTGAAAAGTTTGGTATGAAGTTTTGGTCTCTTGCAACATCATTATATCTACTCCACAAGCTTCTAGTTTTTGCTTGATCAGAGCTCTCTTGTCAGGGGCATTAATTCCCCTGACATTCCATGATAAAATATTCATTGGTCTTGTGGAGAGAAACATGCTCTCCTTGGTCTCTTATTTGCAGTAAATTCCACTATGTTGTCCAAAGTTGATTGAACTCCTGCTACTATTTCTTCTTTCAGTTTTGTAATGTGTGATTTTCTCCCTCTTTTTCTCGGATTCTTAATAATAACTGGTTGGCTGCTTGGATTTTGAGAGATCCCTAATGTCTAAGAATAGTCAAAATTTCCCTCTTTCCTCTCTCGAGCCTCCAATAGCTTCTCATCCTTTACTAATACTTGTCGAATAGGTTGGGGCTCTTTTGTTAAAGTGACATGGGGATTTTGATGCAACTAGCTAACGGAAAATTCTTGAGGTGAAGCATTGTTAGGAGGATCCAAAGAGAACATCAAATCTACTTCATCAACTTCTTTGAGATTAAGAGTACTATCCATATCATTAAGAGGATAACATGGGCGAGAATTGGGAGAAATATTGCTAGCATCATGATTTTCTTTGAGGACTTCATCAGTAATCCATTCAATCATTTTAGAACCTTTTGAAACTATAATTTTATCTGTCAGTTCCTCCAAATGGCCTTCATGAAGTAAATTTTCAAAAGAGTCTAGATTTGATACCTCTTCCTCATCAATATCTAAAATCTTATGTCCTTTGTGGCTTGAATCCTGATGATAGAATTTGAAAAGTTGATCCTTTTGATTAAGAGATATCAAACATGAGAGCTTTAACTATATTGTCAATTTGCTAAATAAAAGCACAAGAAAATGCAGGGGAGTACCAAAAACTTGATTGATAATGTTGTAAAAACTCTGGCAAG
Source organism: Sequoiadendron giganteum (assembly GCA_007115665.2). Classification (NCBI taxonomy): domain Eukaryota; kingdom Viridiplantae; phylum Streptophyta; class Pinopsida; order Cupressales; family Cupressaceae; genus Sequoiadendron; species Sequoiadendron giganteum. The sequence continues at coordinate 531,250,262 of CM021107.1, read as the reverse complement.
ATTAATGTAATGTTGGTATTACCACCTAAGCTCAAGTTTCCTAGTTGCATGGAGACATCCTTCTTTACTACTCTTTGTGTGAGGATGTTAGAAGTTGTTCGATGTGACATTATAGGAGGTTTCTTCGTACTTTCAATCAAATCTAAAGAAGGTTGCTTCTAAATGATCTGATCTTGCTTGTTCTAAGTGGATTGTTTTTGCTTATTTTCAAGGGTATCCAAAAAACTATCCTTTTTCTAAATAGAAGTTTCCTGAGTGACCAATCATATGACATCTATAGCTCACAACTTCTCTATTTTCAAGGAGAATATCTTGACTCCACATACCATATTTAGATTTTATAAGAACTTACTCTGGGAATTTCTTCGAGGCATCCAATAGAGAAAAAAATTTAACCGGTTTGGATGGATCTCTAAAATAGATTTTGTCATGTTTAAGGAAGATTCCAACTTTGTTTGCAAAAATTTCAATTAGATAAATCTCTCTATATTTGAGAGGCAGAGAGGGAAATTGAATCCAGAAAGGGGTAAATTTAACTATAAATCTTGAGCCCTAAAATTAGGATACTAGGGCTGCATAAACAAACCCGAACCCTAAAAGACCCATGATTTTACCTTAAATATTGCATCTCTTTGCCCTTTTGACTCGAAAAGCACTAGGATAATTCCTTTCTCCTGGTCTAGAAAAAAAACTTTGATGGACCCTTTCCATTCCTCAAAAATCAAATCTTTAAGAAGAGCAATTTCAATATTTAGGCACCACAACTTACAAATTAGTGCTCATTGATGAAGATCAGATACCTGTGAATCTAGCTGATTTTCAGAAAGGGTGATTGAAATAGTGGCCTTTGTAGATGTTTGAGTCACTTTATCCCTTGAAGATTGATCTGAATTTTCCATCTTATACATACCCCTTGTGTTGCATGCCTGATTATTCTTTGCAACATGCCTCCATTTCATTTTTCCCCCATTATTTGCTTGCAATGTCTTCCCTTTAGCTGCAGGTCATTTTTTTTTTTTTCCTATTTGTTTATGCATGTTGCTTTTCCTTTGACATGCCCTCTTTATTTTTTTCTTTAGTATCCTCTTGTGCTTGTGTATGTCGATTCGGCTATGCATGTTGTTTATTCTGGGAACATGAAGGATTTCTCAAATTTTCAAGTGCAAAGGCATTATTTGGTTGTACATGTAGAGGATGAGGATTAGTAGATGTCGATTTCGCACCTTTTAGCCTGTTGAAGCTCTTTAAATCCTTTCCTTGATCAAGATCTAGATCCTTCTAGAGATAAGATGCTTTTCCTGCGTCTTTGAGATTGATTGTGGTATCTACCCCTACATTCTTATCTCTGCCTAAATCTTGCAACATTGAAAATCAATTCTATGTGGTTGGATTGAAGGGAGCACCTGATATTTTATGAGCATTTTGTATAGGGTTTCGTATATCATCATGTCGACCCTTTGTGGAAACCTTGAAGTTATGTTTAGCCAAGGTAGGGTTTCTTCCATTCTCTTTATGATCTCCTCTATCATCTTCCCATAAGTCAAAAGGTTCTTGTTTACCATGCAAAAGGTGCCTATGGGGTCTTTTGGGGAACTACAATCTTTGATTATCATAAAGAGAAGATTGTTGGGGTCTACGATAATATGCTTATACATATGTTTGTGGTCCCCGATACCTATTTTGACTTGAATAACCCTTAGCGGGTCTTCTTTCTACAAACAAGAATCTTTTATTATATCCTTGTTGGCTAGTATTCTATCATTTTTGATCAAAGTATTGTGCTCGATTTCCATCTACATGACTGACTTCCTTAGAAATCCTATTATTAAAATCATTTTTCCTTCTATGATCGGCACTAGAATGTTGAGGTCATCTGTGAAAATCTTCTGCAAATCTACCATAGCCATTTTTAATTTTTTTCCCATTGGGGCACCATGTTTTCTCAAACACCATCTAGCCTAAGGGATATAGACATAACCCAAAATTTCAATAAGCATGTATTAATTAGAAATTGGGGATTTTCAAATTCATTGGGAAAATAGGATTCATTCGATAAACTAAATGGTAGGATCAAATATGTGTGTGTGTGTGTATATGCATACTTATATATATTTATATGTTTATAATCTTGAAATTGTGAATGTGGGTATAGGATTGATGAGATCCATAAATGAATATTGTTTCCTTAGTTAGTAAACGATCATGTTAGAGAAGTAAAAGAAATAGGATGAAATTTGGTTATGAAAGAAATAGTGCATTTTGTAAATGAAAGATTAGTTTACATGGAATAAAAGATTATTAAATTGGGATAAGATGAATATCCAGTAACATGAAATGTAAGCTTTGTAAACCCACTCTTGAATCTACTTTTCTATTATTGTATTGAAATATTTATGTGAGGCGCATGAATGATTGTTGATTTGGGAGTGAATTGTGGGTTTTGTGCCTTTGTATAAGTCCTCTTGTAAAGTGAATATTAGGAGTCTTCCAGAGGCTAGGGAGGAATTATTTTCTTGATGGAATTCCTTGGTAATCCTATGAGATGATTGTTTTGTATTAAATGAGTGTGTGTTGTCAATTAGCCTTGCATAGTATATTCACCAATGTGGTTGGAACTTGTGTGCAGGGTTATGCCTCGCCTTGGTGTATATGTTAATGAGATTTTGTCATTGTGCAAGTTGGATTTGATCTTTTTATTTTATTGGGTCTCCTAGTTGCTAGTAGGGGAGTGGCTCTCAATGGGGGTCCGGTGCACAAAGTGGCAGGTCCAGGGCAACTCATTGAGAGTTTAATCAAGTGATAACCTAAAATGAATTAAGGGGTAGGGTAGTTCACATTAATCAAGATAACACCTCACTCATGGCTCAAGTGATTGTTTAGGCTTGAGATGAGTGGGAAGGCCTAGAATGGGAAGATCAACTACCTCGTCTGACTGGAAGGTATGCCGATCCCGCATAGTTTATATGGGGGTCTGGTGATCAGTAGAGGTGGCTAGGGTAATCTAGTAGCCTAGGAAGGTTACGCTAGGGTAACCCATAGCAAACTATGTGATGACACTCCTCCCTATAGAAACCTTGTATGTCTTGATTGCTTTCCCCTTGTTGTTCTTGTACCTCTATAAGTAGTTGTTTAATTATGTTTTGCTTGTTACTTTTGTGTGTTGGGATCATGTTAGCCATTTCATGTCGTGCTACTATCTTTTTCTTTTCTTTGGTGGTGAGACCTTATCATTATCTCCTAGCACGGGGGGTAGACCTTAGGGTTCCACATGGTTGGGTGGATTGTTCCATGCACTCCATTAGGTTCCCTCACTTGTTCGTGTTCATGGTGATTGCTACTAGATTTGAAGACTTTTGCATTTGTACTAGTTCATGTGGATTGTTACTCATGTACTTGTATTGAACCATAAATATGATGTATCATGTATCATACTTGGATGTACTCTCCTCGCGTGTATTTGAGGAGACATTATTGTTCACTTATATTGATGTAATGATGTAAACTGATGTTGAACTCTCTTATGTAATAGACAATGTAGAAGATGTTATTATATATGTTAGTTAATTGGATTGATTCTAAATGATATATATTGATCATGTAATGGTTATTTCGTATTAGATGATCTTGTAAATGTGTTGATTAAGTGTAACTTCATATTGTTGAGGGAATTTGTTTAATGTAATGTTTCACAACTCTTGTAGCTTGTCTTATGGGAATCATGTAGTGTAGACATAGACCTTAGAGGACTTAGGTTAGAATTTGAGTTAATGTTTCATTTATAATCGTATGAGTATTGCATTTTTTTTTTAAAGTTCCATTTTAGGTGTTGTGTGTTGTCCTCTAGGGTTTTGTGGCAGGGTGTTACATAACTTTATATCTAAAAAACCATAATTAAATAATAATATAATTGATAGGTGATAATAAATTATCTATTTATATGATGACATCAACCTTATACACTCACTCATTATCCATTAATGCCTCCTCTTCATTATTTTTTTCTCCTAATCAAATACATTGGTATCATGATCCTCATAAACACACTCATCACACACATAATCATTGATAAGTAAACCATCCCATTGGATCCATATTAGTCAAAAAAAGATAGTATTAACACATCCATATAATCATCATTTCCTACACTACCAAAATTATGTGTTATCATCAAGATGTTGATGCATGTCTTGACATGTCTATAAGTTGGAACAAAATTGTTCCCTTTCTTAAAGGATATTATCCACAATAGTCTTCAATGTAAGTTTATAGGTTTTAGAAGAATTCAAATGACCTAGAAAGTGAGAGTTTTGGATATTTGTTCAAGGGAATCTAGTGGAATCTTAAGGGAAATTACAATTTATTAGTTGTCTTAATTGCAAGGGAGTTATTTTTTTGTTCAAATATCATTCTTATTTACCACACAATCATTCACTTCTAGATTTTGGATTTTATATAAAAAATGTATTTACTAGATTCATACAAAATATGTGCATAAATTTCTAAATTTAAACTTAAATTAACCTTAATCAATACAAAAGAAGGGGTGAGAAAGAAAAGTAAAATTGAGATGATCAATTTTGTTCTAAAAACATCATTCAACAACTACAAACTATTGAAAAGAACAAGACACTTGAGAGGGGGTGAATTAGTTGTATCAAATTAAACCTTCAAAACCCTCAACAATAATTAGATCCACAAGATTCATTAAACCTGTATTCGGTTAGATTGATTAAACATGAAATCCAGATTAAAAGAAACTAAAATCACAATACCATACACATGAGAACACCAGATTTACATGGAAAACACAATGATGGAAAAACCACAATGAGGATTAGCTCACAATATAAGTAATAGAAAAACTTGTACAAAGGGGTTCACTGCTAGAATAGGACACATTGTCCAAAAAAGCTCACAACCAAGGCTCACTACCTCAAAAAGAATACAAGAAGATAGAAGAAGAATGTTACATAGAGAAAACACTTCTCAATGCAACAAGGATTCCACCATAATTTCTCACACACTTTCATAGTCTCACATGGAAGATATCAAATGCCTTCATCTCACTGCCTCTAGGAGCCCTAACATGAAATTCACACTACTCTACTCAATTTTTCATCACACCCATCACTTGAAATAATCTCACATCTATCTTGCTTCTTACTCTTTTGTACACCCTCTTGCATCAACACCATACATATTTATATCAAGATCTATCTCAAAAACTCTCCAATGTCGACCACTAGCTATTATACATTCAAATTTGAAATAGGTCGAAACATAAACCTTCTCGTGGTGGATAGGAATGAAAGGAGACCTACAAAATTCTTTAATTAGGACCCAAATAGATCCAAACACACTTCAACATTCTTTCACAAGCCTTGCATGTAGTGTTAAACACAAGGTTGGTCAACACCCGTGTAAAACACCATAACCATTAAGTACACACTTCTTTCAATCAATTCAAAGGTTTCAGACACCATAATTTACTTGAACTCAATCCAAAACAATCCATGAACTACGTAATATTCATCAAACACTTCATGCAAGCTCGCATCAACAAATACTTTAATTAAAGACACCTGATAACCCTCATTTGCATACTTATAAATGAAACTCTCACTATACTACACCAAATCAAGTAAAAACTTGAATATCAAAAGGATAAAAGCATTATAAGAAACTTCTCAAATCTACACAACCTAAATCCAAATAGCAGAGAAACACAGAGAAAATACATTTCTCCCAGACAATAGAAAACATCACTGAACAACTAGTTCACACACTGGTGAAATTATCTTGCATTGTACAATGATCCAAAAACCCAAAATTTGAATATAGCAACCTCTGTCAACCTTGAATAACCTGTAAGATCTACATAGGCATAGGATCAACATAGAAATAATGTGGAGAATGATATAGGAGCACACTATGAACATTTGCACAACATAGTTTACTCTATTTATCAACTTTTCTCAAAAGAACTTGGAAACCAAGTACTAGGGACACCATCTCAGCTCATTAATTTATTCCAACTCATCTACTGACTCTGCAACAAAAGAATAGCTCCATGTACTCATAACACTTCCTCAAGGTCTCAACTACACTTGCACGACCTATTTTCATCTTTTCCATAATTTTCTCAATATCCTCAATATCTTCATCCCATAGTTGGCATCAATGACAACACCAGTCAGTAGACTTCCTATTGAAATCAATAACAATACCATGATTCTTGCAGCAATCTCCCCCTTTTTCATTTATGGCAACACAAGATTTGAAAATCCACCAAAGATCACACAACAGCTCTAAACACACAACATTCCTGAAATCTCTCTTTTTCACATGATTCTCTTCTCCCTGTTTGACAGCAGTGGCAAAGGATAAAATTATTTGCATTATTCTCCCTCTTTGACACTAAACCAAAATTACCCGCTCTGAATAATCCCCCTTAGGATTACACCCAACTAAATCAACAACACAATGCCAACACATGACACTACCTACTCCCCCTGAAAGACAGCCACCAACATTAGTCCAGAAAAGAGAAGATCCATAGATCCATAGATCCACTAGAATAATGCACCTCTATATGCATCTAGTTCAAAAAAGGAGGGCAAATAACCCCAAACTTCTCCTGAAGATACTCAAAAGTATCCTTAGAAATAGCCTTAGTAAATATAACAGAAATTTGATCCTTTAAAGCAACATACTCAAGATTCACTTCATTCTCCATAACCTTCTCTCTCAAAAAGTGATATCTTATAGATATATGCTTTGTCCTTGAATGCATCACTAGATTCTTTTGAATTTTTTATTGCACTTGTATTATCACAAAAGATAGATATAGGTTCATCAAATACAACTTTGATATCCTTCAATGTTTGTCTCATCCATAATACCTATGTACAACATGATGTTGTTACAATATACCCAGCCTCTACAATGGATAAATAAATTGAATCCTATTTCTTATTCATCTAGGACACTAGTCTACATCCAAGAAAGAATGCACAGCCACTTGTACTTTTCCTATCATCAACACAACCAACCCATTTGCATCTATATAAGCATTTAATGTGAAATCAGTATCCTTACGATACCAAAAACCATAATTTTGTGTGCCTCTAAAATATCTGAATATTCTCTTCACAACTAAAACATGTGTTTCTTTAGGATCTTGAAATCTAGAAACAAGACAAACTACATGCATGATATATGGTCTTGTAGAAATTAAATACAATAATCCACCAATCATAGATCTATACTTTCTGAGATCAACCTTAGGTGAATCATCATCTTTTCTCAATTTACAACTAGTCACCATAGGAGTACATACCGGTTTGGAGTCATCCATTCCAAACTTATTCAAAATATCTTTGACATACTTAGATTGTGCAATGAAAATCCCTTTATCAATTTGATTGATTTGTAGCCCAAGAAAGAAATTCATCTCCCCAAACATTGACATCTCAAATTATTTTTGCATTTATTCAACAAACTTCTTATACATTGCCTCATTTTCACCAAAGATAATATCATCCACATATAAAACTAGTATCCATATTTTATCTTCCTTAATTTTAAAGTAAAGATTACTATCTGCACAACCCTTACTAAATCCTTGTTGTATCAAGTACCTATCCAATCTTGCATACCAAGCTCTGGGAGCTTTCTTTAAACCATATAGAGCCTTCTTCAACTTACATACCATGTTTAGTAGATTTGATAATTGAAAAACTTCTTGTTGTTTTGGATGGAAACCTCTTCTTCCAATTCACCATTCAGAAAAGAAAAATCCGCATCCATCTGGTAGACCTTAAAATATTTATGTGTTACAAATTCCAAAAACATTATGATAGCTTCCATCCTAGCCATGGGATCAAAAGTCTCTTAAAAATATATACCTTCTACTTGTGAGTAACCCTTACACACAAGTCTTGCCTTCTTTCTTACTACTTCTCCATTCTCATCTAGCTTGTTCTTGAATACCCATTTAGTTCGAATTATGTTCTTGTTTTTCGGTCTAGGGACCAATTCCCAAGTATATTTTTTATCTATCTGCATAAGTTCTTCTTCCATTTCCTTCATCCAATGTTCATCCTGACATGTTTAACTCACTAATTTAGGTTCAACTTCAGAAAGTAAATAGAAATTTACCTCAACTTCAACAGCTTTTCTTCTTGTCAATACACCTTTCCTCTTATCTCCAATGGTTTGATCTTCAAAATGATTCTTTTGCATATACTTAGGAGTTTTAGGATTCTTCTCCGTAGCCTCTTTCTATTCATTTTGTACTTCTTGTTCATCAACTATTTCTTCTACTTCTCTACAATCAGGTTCATCTGACACATATCCATATACTACAATATAATTCGGCAAGTTTTCATCAACTTTAACATTTACACTTTCAATTATCTTTCTCAATATTTTGTCATAACATTTGTAAGCTTTTCTTATAGTAGGATATCCAAGGAAGATGCCTTCATCACACCTTGCATCAAACTTTCCTAAGTTTTCTTCTTCTCTTTTGATGTAACATTTTCTTCAAAACACCCTAAATTACTTCATAGTAGGAATCCTTCCATACCATAGCTCATAAGGAGTATTTGTGTTGTTATATTTAGCTTGAACTCTGTTAAGTATGTAAAAAATAGTATGAATAGCTTCTCTCCAGTAGACTTGTGATAGATTTTCCTCTTTCATCATAGTCCTTGCAGCTTCTTGAATAGTTATGATTTTCCTTTCAACAACTCCCTTCTGCTGAGGAGTTCTAGGGGCAGACAAATGCCTATTTATTCCATGAACTTCACAAAACACATTAAACTAATTGGAGGTGAATTCACCACCTTTGTTAGACCTTAATCATTTTATTTTCAAATCCATTTCATTCTGAACCATAGCTTTAAATGCCTTGAATTTATCTAATGCCTCCTATTTCTCTCTAAGAAAAGTAACCCATGTCATTCTAGAATAATCATCAATTAAAATAATAAAGTACCTATCATGTTGTAAACTTCTCACCCTTGTAGGACCACAAAGATCTGTATGCACTAATTCTAGCATTCAGGTAGTAGATTGTTCCTTTCCCTTAAATCTACTCCTTGTTTGTTTTCCAAATTGACAACTCTCACAAACACCATTGATAAGTTTTGTGATTCTAGGTAAATATCTCACAACATGAACTAAACTAGTTCTTTCCAAATTATCAAAATTCATGTGACACGTCCTCTGATGCCATAACCAAATATCTTTAATCTGTAGCATAAAGCAATTACCATCAACACCCTTAAGTTGATAGATTTTTCCATATGTTCTCTTACCTACAACAATCATAGTTTCAGACCCTTTCCAGATCTCACATGCTTCATCCTTAAACACAAGATTGTACCCTTTGCTACACATTTTTCCAACACTCAAGAGATTATGTATTAAGCCCTTAACATAGTAAACATTTTTAGTATTATTCTTTCCATCAAAATTGATTGAACCAATTCTACAAATCTTAGCTACTGAAACATCTCAAAAATTAACTAATCCTCCATCATAATTTTTAAGTTTAACAAACTTAATTTTGTCTTTGGTCATATGATTAGAGCATCCACTTTCAACAACCTAGTAATTCTTATCTTCTTTGACATGAAAATAAGATACCAAAGTACCTTCAACCTTATCCTTCATCTCTGAAACACTTTCCTTCACACAAATTTCATGGTTAGCAAAACCAAATTCTTCTTTTATAGCCAAAAATAGAAATTCATTATCATCAAAATCTCCATAATCAGATTCATCATCAGAGATACCAGCATCTTCTCTCTCACATAGTAAGCTTTCCTAATCATCTTCCCTTTATTTTTCTTGTTCTTATTGTTTATAGCTCTCTTTGGACATCTAGAAGCATAATGACCTATCTCACCACAGCTAAAACATTTGAAAGGTAATTTACCTTTGTACTTACCGGTGCCCTTTTCCATCCTTCTCACAAAGTTAGCTTCCAAGTCACAAAGATCTTCATCACCTAAATCTTCAATCTTCTTCAATTTACCAGCCTTGAAAGCAGTCTCTACTTTTGTACCTTTCTTCATTTTTCTCATTTCAAATGTTGTCATAGTACCAATCAACTAATCTCTAGAATAATTATCAAAAACAACTATTTCCTTAATAGAAGATACCTTTTCACTGTAGCAATCCAGAAGAGATCTGATAACTTTCTTCACCACTTTATATTCTTTAATCATTGCACCAAGACCTCTCATATTACTCACCAATACATCAACTCTCTAAATGTAGCCTTTAATTATTTCATCTTCATACATATGCATCATTTAAAATTGTTCCTTAAAGTTCTACAACTTTTCTTGCTTGACCTTCAGATCTCCTTCGTAGATGCTTTGTGACATCCCAAAATTCCTTAGCAGTCTTCAAACTCATAAATTTAACCAATTCAATATTTGACAGACTATTCACAATAATAAATCTTGTCTTAACATTGATCTCATGTGCCTTGATTTTTTCACTTGTACTTGGACCATTCTAAGGTGGAGTATATGTATTCTGATAAGCCTTCTTAATCTCATATCCCTAAGAAGACAAATATCATTCCATCTTTGTCCTCCAGAATGCAGTCTAAGCCATCGAATCTAGGATATTCTAAAGGAATCGTGTTCACCATCCTGGATCTACCTCAAGAAGTTAAGCTCTTCTCCAAGGAACCTTTCTCTAATACCAATTATTGAAATGAATAAGACAACTGAGAGGGTGGGTGAATCAATTATAGAAAATTAAACTTTCAAAACCCTCAATAGTAATTAGAGCCACAAGCATTCATTATTAAACCCTTATTTTGTTAGATTTATTAAACATGCAATGCAGATAACAGAAACTGAAATCACAACACCATACACACGAGAACACCATATTTACATGGAAAACCCAAAGACATAAAACCACAGTGAGGATTACTTCACAATATAAGTAATAGAAAAATTGGTACAAAGGGGCTCACTACCAGAATAGGACACACTGTCTAAAAAGGCTCACAGCCAAGGCTCACTACCACAAAAAGAATACAAGAAGATAGAAGAAGAATTTTACACAAAGAAAACACTTCTTGATGCAATAAGTATTTCACCACAATTTCACAATCTCACATGAAAGATATTGGATGCCTTTAGCTCACTACCTCCAGGAACCCTAACATGAAATTTTCACTAGTTTGCTCAATTTCACATCACACCCATCACTTTCAAAAATATCACATATATATTGTTTCTTACTCTTTTGTACACCCTTTGCCATCAACCCATACATATTTATATCAAGCTCTATCTCAAAAACTTTCTCCAATGTCGGCCACTAGTCGTTATACATTCAAATTCGAAATAGGTCGACACCTAAACATTCTCGTGGTGGATAGGAATGAAAGGAAACCTACACAAATTTTTAATTAGGACCCAAATAGATCCCAACACACTTGAACATGCTTCCACAAGCCTCACATGTAGTGTTAAACACAAGGTCGGCCAACACCCGTGCAAAACACCATAATCATTAAGTACACGTTTCTTTAAATCAATTCAAAGTTTCCAGACAACATAATTTACTTGAGCTCAATCTAGAACAATCCATGAACTACTTAATATTCATCAAACACTTTATCCAAGCTCACATCAATAAATACTTTAAAACAGGATAACTAATAACCCTCATTTTCATACTGATAAATGAAACTCTTACTATACTACACCAAATCAAGTAAAAATTTCAATACAAAAGGATAAAAACATTATAAGAAACTTCCCAAATCTGCACAACCTGAATCCAAACAATGGATAAATGCGAATCAAGTACATTTCTCCCAGACAACAAAAAACATCACTGAACAACTGGTTCACACACTAGTGAAACTATCTCACACTATACAACGATCCAAAATCCCAAATTCTGAATATAACAACCTATTTCAACCTTGAATAACTTGTAAGATCCACACAAGCATAGCATCAACATAGAAAGAACACAAAGCACACAATGAACATTTGCACAACATAGTTTACTCAGTTTATCAAATTTTCTCATAAGCACTTGGAAACCAAGTACTAGGGACACCATCTCAGCTCATTACTTTATTCCAACTCATCTTCATATTCTGCAACAAAATAATAGCTCCATGTACTCACAACACTTCCTCAAGGTCTCAACTACACATGCACAACATATTTTCTTCTTTTCCACAATTTTCTCAATATCCTCAATATCTTCATCCCATAGTTGACATCAATGAAAACACCAATCAATAGACTTCATGTTGACATCAATGACAATACCATCATTCTTGCAACTTAAATAATTTTTCTTTATAACTACTATGTTGCTTGACCAATCCATATTCAACCAATTATGGGAGAGACAACAAACAACCATCTTGTTTTAGATGCAAGTTGTAATTGTTAATCTCACATCCTTTGACCAAAAATAATACTAACTATCAAATTTGCACTAACATATTTAGGTTGACCACATAGAATAATTTATTAGCAACACATTCAAGCACACTATGAACTCAGAACATTACTATGAATGTCATGTAAACAATACAAGACAAAAAGAAATAATTGACTAGAAATTTAGGAAAAGAAAGCTAAAATCACAATCAAGATAAGAAAAAGTATATTAAGAAGTAATAGGTTTTGGTTTCCAACCCCTTGAGAGGTCATGTTTCTACATATATAGATTTATTTGATAGGAAATTTAAAAAATTCTCTCTAATTTCACCAAATACCCCAAAATTTAGACAATAAGCCATTATACAAAACTCATATTTAAATATGTAACTATTTTCTAACATCAAATTTTTAATTTCATATCTATCTAGGGGATATTCTATTTTCATAGATTCTAATGAAAATAATCTCATGAATATACCAAGCCTCAAGTAGTAGCCTTGTAATATCAGCCATTTTTCTTCATTCGAATTTGCATAAATCATAAATGTCCCTTTGTAGAACTTTGGCCCCCAAATAAACCACACAAATCATAGCTTTGATAAAAAAGAATCTATATTATATTTTACTAAGGAGTTCCTCGATTTAGAACCAAGTACTTGTAACAAAAATCCTTATAAAGATGATCATTCAATATTTGAGTTTGTTTCTTTAACAATCTCATTATTCTAGTGTGTATCTTTCAAACATAATCCTCAACACAATAAATTAAAGTACCAAATTCTTTTAATCCAAAACCTTATTAAATTTAAATTTCCCATTTTAGTTTCTTAAACAATTCATGAAATTAGATAATACGTAAATTAAATTGTGCATTAATCAAATTTTAGATAAATGTATATCGTATTAAGCATTCACGAGATATAATTTAATACTTTAAGTAGGACATATACTTCCAATTTCACTTCTATAAAAGTATCTTGAAGGAAATACTATAGATTAAAACACATATGTGGCCGATAAAAAACCATATTGATGCTAAATATATGTAAATGAACCTATAACCATCATTCCTAATGAGATGAAACATAAAACTTCATTGACTTCAAGAATACAACTAAATAAATTTTGCATCATTTCTTTCTCTTTTATCTAATGTTGGGTGAAACATATAAAAATTATTAGTCGCATTTTCAAAGGCTTTATGCATCATTGGTTCAAGATTACACATTACCATTCAGAGGTAAATTCAATTTTTTTTAATAACCTAAGAACTTTGTTCAATGATATCATTAGTTGTGATGTGCAAGCCTACAAATCCTTCTAATATTTTATTTTTCTTTTATGCTCATAACATTGTTCTATTGGCAGATAAAATATGAGTCCACAAGAGGTGGGCCCAAGATTACTTATCTTGTGTGTATAAAAGGGAAATGACATAAGTAGGATATTGTAGGTAGATCACATCATAGAGGGGGCCATAAGTAAGATTATGTAGCCAAATTATTGGTTATTGCAGCTTAAATAAATATTTTAAGATTGTCAGGAGTTGTATTTTTATTATATTGGTAAGAAGCTTAGTTTTGTTGGCTGACATGATTTGATCATGAAAATATTAGGTTGATAGAAAAATACTACATTGGTTGATTATAGTTGATAGTATTTGGGATCATTTATGTTTGTTTTTCACAAATAAGGGAGGGAATTTTGACTCTTTGAAGAAAATCATTGGAATTTACCAAAACCATAACCTTGAGGTTAATTTATTGATCCACTAAAATGGCCTCTATACACACATACTCAAGAATAGACACTCCCAATTCTTTTCTCACAATCACCACAAAAAAAAGGATTTAATGCACATAAGTAATAAAATAAAATGGATAAATCGTTCAATACATACATTGCACTAAGCCCATCAAATATCTTTAAAAAAATAAACCAAAATCTTGAATGATCGTATTAGTCTCATGTTCATCACTTATAAATTATATGAAAGCCTTTTTTGCATCTATGTGTTCTCTAATATTATTTTTAAAAAATATATCAAAATTTACCCAAAAATGTATTGAATTGGGATCAAGGTGGAGATACAAAAATGGGCATCATACACTAAAGTAAATATAAATAAATAGCATGCTGCATCATTATGGATGAATCCTAATAGTATAAGTGTTTTTTTTATAAGCTCCTTCGTGTTCTAATATTCTCTTACCCATGAGGACTACATTGGATGGGAGGAACTTATTGTTAGATTTGATAGTAAATCCCATAGTTCCCAAATATCCCTGCAACAAAAATGCCTATCAAAAATGAGAGATCAAAGCAACTAATTTTCCATGCAACCTTGAGAGAAAATATTCCACATAAGTATCACACAAGCATCTGATATTGAGATTAAACAATAATTTTAATTGAATTGAATGGAATTATATTGGATTGGAATGCTTATAAAGGCATGAAAAATCAAACCCTAGATGAGGATTACATTAGATTGTGATAAGTGTCTAAATCTCATGTAATGAGACACCTTGACCTATATTTATATGTTGAACACACCAAAACACTAAGAGGGGGATGAGTTAGTATACTTCAATTTTAGTCTCAATCTTTAACTATTAAAAATAAGTTATATCATTAGAGCATTCATCTACCTAATCAAATAGGAAAGAAGATAAGCATCAACACAAAAACACAATTGACACCAGATATATATGGAAAACCACACATGGGAAAAAAATGGTGAGAATTGTTTCTTGGATCTTATGTCCAAATCCAACCTCACAAATGAGAAAAAGTTACAACTTTGATTTAGAGCTACAACTCCATGATTATAATAACTGCAATATGACAGATTTTATGGCTTTAACCCACTGATAGTCATCAATTCTATACATTAGAACTAAGGTGGATCTTATTACAATCTTCCCATAAACACATACATATTCACACACCTTTTGGCCTAACTTCTCATCTTTGATATTCTATATATATCATCCACACACTTTGCAAAAACAAATTAAGTTGGTCATAAAATAGAAAATATGTAACTTGTAGCATATTGACCTTCATATCCATTGGTTGAAAAAATATTATTTACATTTCTTCCAAATGAGTCATCATGACCCATAAAAAATATTCAAACAATCCTTAAACTTCACTCAATCTTGAATTAGTGGTGCACACCATTAAAATACCTTAGTCAGTCTTAGAAAAAAGCATAGCTTCACAAAATAACTTGAAGTGATAGTGTGGTACTGGAAACAAGAAAGATCTTCATTCACTTCATACCTTAGACACAATGAGACATGTGGAGTGTCCACACAAACTCATACAACTGAATTTTACAATATTTAGCTGGCACAAGTATTCAAACACTTGTTATGATGAATATTAAACATCTAAAACCAGCTGTAGCACTCTATCAGTTTAAAAACTAAACTTGTGAAGCACCAAATGACTTGAAACTTCCATATAGCATGCTTTAGACATTACTAAGCATGTCCTCAAAACCGTTTGGCCAAATCTTCATGTGAAATGGAATGTGAATCATTCCAAAAAGTCTCTTGAACCACTTTGCACTGCCCTAACACAACCTAGTACTCTACCACTTCAAAATTTCTCTATAGAAGGAACATTGACATGAAAATTTGGATATGACACCTTCACATCTCTATAATCTTAACTCTTGCTCTAAAAGGCTAAATATTTCTTTTTGGAAAGATGTGGACCAAACCACTATGTCTCTACCTTAGAGTATTATTGTGAAAGCCTTAGATAAAACTTTTACAACTTGTCACTAAGTGTGGTACAAAAAATTGACAAAATATCATTGTAGGCATCCTTAAAACACATTAAGACATGTGTACCCACCTCCACATCATACTAAGACATAAAACTAACTCTTAGTCTTCTAGAACACTGCTATGCTAACCTGCACTATTAAATATCTCCACATACTAATAATCTCCAAAGCATATACACTTAGGCATACTTTGACATCAATGACAATTAATATTATCAAGCTGTAACAATCTCCCCCTTTTCATTGATGGAAAAACCAACTGATAAGCATAAACTCTCCCCCTTTGATGTAGATCATCACATCCTCTCCCCCTTTGACATCAATGGAAAAGGATAAAAAAAAATATCTTATAAGCTCCCCCTTAATCTATACAAATTTTACTCTCTTTGGGATGAAGTGTGGTTACTCCAACAAAAAAAAGTTAATATCTACAAATGGTTTTACTCTACATATATATACAACATAAAAAAGGAAAGATATCTTACATCAAAAATCAAACATAGCTCAACTAGATGGAAGGATGTTCTTGTAAATTATCTTGAGCTGGATCAAGTTGTTGTCCCATTATTTTTTTTTTGTAGTCAAGGTCTGGACTTGACAAGTCAACCACACATATGTGTCTTCTGATTTCTCCAAAGAAGATGGTAAATGGTATTTTTGAATTACACCATTAGCCTACACTAGAAGTGCAGAGAGTGAAGCCAAACTTAGGCTCACTACTTCTCTTAATTACTTTACCTCACCCTTAAACTGCTCCCTTCGATCTTGCATTTGTTGTATCTGGGAGTGTAGACTCTCCATTTTTTCCCTTATTACACCATCATTGTCCTACATAGGATCATAAGTTGCAACCACATTAGTGATTTTTATTTCAATAGCATTTATTTGATCCTTTATGCTCTTTTTTTTAGCAAGCCACTTTAGATAGAAGACATAAAATACTTTTGCTTCCTCCAAGCACTTTTGAATTTCGTTGATGCATGATTACAACTTGGAAAATATACTATTACACTTTCTGAAGGCATATTTTAATCTCTTTTCATTGAAATCTTCTTTTGTTTGCTTCTCCAGATGAGATGAATAAGTCTCAAAGGACTCCATTAACTATTGCATTTGTTGTGTACGGGTAGTGATGAGTCCCTTTTTAGTTTAGGAAATATTTCTTCCAATACCTTCATCACTTCTAAATATTGTGCACTCTCCACCTATTGGTGTAGAACCTCTTGCCTTGTTGTGGGGTGGAGTACATCTTCAAGCTTCATCTTATGGAGGGGAGACATACCAAAAAATTTGACTTGTCCATCAAAGGTAGGAACTTGCAGCAACTGTGGAGACACTAGCGGTTCAATCTACGTTTCTTGTGCCAAAAGATCCTTGATTGAGTCAACCAGAGAGGAATAATATTTCCCTAATATCTCTTCTTCATCACCCTTTTCCTTCTCCCTCTCCTTCTCCCTCTCCTTCTCCCTCTCCTTCTCCTTCTCCTTATCTTTTCCTTTTCCTTTTCCTATTTCTTTTCCTTTTTCTTTTCCTTTTCCTTATCCTTTTCCTTATTGGAGGCATCTTACTCCTTTTGTTGATCAAAGACAACTTTATTTTTTGTACTCATCGGAGGGGTCATATTACCAGTATCTTTCTCATCCAGAGGCTCCTGTGCATTCATGTCAACATCATTTTGTGCCTCTTTGAGTATCTTCTTTGTGACTTCTTCTATTTCATTTTAAATATTCTCTCTATCATCATCATCCATGCTCATAAGAATGTCTATTCTTTTCTTTTTTCAAAGACCTTTAGCTTGCTTCCAGATTATCTTCTCCTTTTCTACTTGGGAGATAGAGGATCCAACCTTTGTTCATAGATTTTTGTCTTAGCTCTTCATCTACTTTGATTGCATTCTCTGTTCTTTGTCTCAAATCCTAATCTAGGATTTCTAGATCCTTCTCAATGAAGTCACTCAAACACTTATTATGCTTGAGCATATACACAATAATGACCTTTTTATGGTCTTATGATCTTTTGGAGGGACTTATGGATGGAGCTTTATAGATTCATTCAATAGACCATGATAATAAATTCCATTCAAAATGGCTTCAAACTCAATGGGCTCATGTGGAACCGGAGGAGGTTACTCTGTTTTCTCCTCTACCTTCTTCCCTTTCTTTTTTTGTATGGAAGTGTAAGAATGGGGAAAATCAAATAGTATTAGATTAAGTGACAATCAACACTTCTAAACTATTATCCCAATCTAAACAAGAGAATACAAACAAAGAGAGCAATCAAAATGAAAGCAAATGAAATAAAGCACTCCCCTTTGAAGTTGATTCTTTCTCTTGTCTCTCCTATTTCTTCTTATGCCAATATTGCCCTCAGATTTGTTGATGAAGTTGTGCAAATACTTGCAAATAGTAAGCAAGAAAGTTGGAGATAATTAACTGTTAAATTGAAAATGGAGGGGAAGGGTTTCTTTTATAGACAACCATTCGAATGGACGAACAAGATTGATCTTCCAGAAAGATTCTAAGATCAACGGATGAGGATTCATGAGAGGGAAGTTATGAAATGGATGGCCAAGATCGAGTTTCTAGAAAGATGCCAAGATCTACGGTTGAGAATTGATGCAACCAGAATATGCCATGCATGGAAAAGATATGACGTCGATGGCTATGATGCCTGACGGCTATGACAGACATGCAAGACATGCAGACTATGACATGAAATAATGACAGGGGATCTTTGACCAAAATAGAGGGATTTTAAATTATTTATTCGAAAATGGAAGAGGATGACAAGTGGAAAATTATTTATTTGGAGGAAATGAAAAAGGAGATTTAATTAAATTCATAAATTTAATTAAAGGAAGAAATAGAAATTGAATATGGATAATTGATTGGGATCAATTATTTAAAGGAGAAGAATGACACATAATTAAATAATTTCGTTAATTATTATTATATGACTATAGACATGTGATAAAAGATAAATAATTAAATAAATAATGATTTATTTAATTATTGAAGAAAGGGGTATTAGTGACGCAATTAAATAATTTTAATTGATCAAGATAGAAATGAGAAGGTGAATCAATTAAATAATTTAAAAACTATTTAATTAATAAAGGAATATGATCAAACATAATAGAATAATTAAAATTATTCAATTATTGAAAGATGATGACTAGGAAAAATGATGCTCATAGACTTTGGACATTTTTCAGTGTCTACATTTTGCCCCTCTTTAACATAATGTAGTTCATCGCATTGTGTCAAAGAAATTTAATTTTGAAATATGCCCCAGTGTAAAGAGAAAGGGGAAGGATGACCAAGAGGGTTGTGGTATGCCCCCTCAAGAGGACATGCGGGTTCAAAGAACATGAATGTGCTCTTGAAATGGAAGATAAGAGTAAAGGATGAAGGATAGAAGAAATATTAGCATGAAAAAGGGAAAAAAGATAGACATGAAATGATAATAGAACCAACTTCCATGCTTACATTTATATTTATCATCATTGGGCATCGAAAATGTCACAAATGGACCACAAACACCATGGTATGATATAGACCAAAGTGTGCAAGGTGACCATTTGGGAGAGACAAATCTTCAAAAAGACAAGGAATGCCCCAACTCATACTAAGGACCCAATTGTCCCAGTCCTTTTGCCAAGACAAACCACAAGCATCAATCAAAGAAAAGAGGCCATGATCCATCATCGTCCCTCTAAATCCATTAATAGGACATCCTCAAAGAGACTAGTAACATGACCCAAAACCAATCGAAAAGATAAGAAAATCCAGACCAACAAAGTGTTTGCTAAGATAGTGTTTTCCAATGATAATGATGATTGTTTGATTGGTTGATTAGGTTGACCACGGTGACTGAGTTGATTGATAGGTTAATAAGGATTGGTAAATTGATTTGATTGATGATGTTGAGCCTCAGGAAGGACACATCCTGATGAAGGAAAGATTGATTGACCAAGCTGATAAGATTCAGTGGTGTGACAAAGTTGATTGATAATGATAATGCCCGATTTTAGGAAGGACACATCCTGATTAAGGAAAGATTGATTGAAAAAGTTGACAAGATTGTTTGATTGTTTGACAAAGATTTGATGAATATGACCAAGCGATGTGACAATACCCAACCATAGGAAGGACACATCCTATTTAGGGAGAGGACACATCTGATAAAGTTGACCAAGTGACAAGTGTTGACATGACACCCTGACTGCAAGAAAGACACATCCTGCTTAAGGTGAATGACAAGGTTGAGAAAGTCCAATCCCAGGAAGGATGTATCCAGATAAAAGACAAGAGATAAGACCAAATGAGACAAACGACATGATGCCCCATTCCGATATAAGACTAGTGACTTGATTGAGTTGATGATAGGATAATTGATTGATGAAAGATTTAATTTGTTTGTTGTTTCTTGATGTAGTTTGAATGATGATTGCTTTCAGACCAAGGACATGACCCAACTCGATGAACCCTAAAGGACTTGACCTAGGGGGCCTTGGGGGCTCATCGATAGATGGCCTTGCCTACGTAGCAGTGCACAGAGACCTCGTAGTTCGACACGACTTGACTTTGTCTTATTCGACAAAATACTGGGTCATGATGTTATTTGGACAACCTAAAGGGACTGACCTAATGCCTCAGGGGCTCATTTAAGATGAGCCCTGCCTATGTAGCAAACGCATGCAGAGGCAACATAGTTCGACCATTCTAAAAAACTGGACTCAGACTTACACTGTTTTTGGGATTTTTGAAGCTTTTTGATGTTTTTGGATTTTGATTTTATGATTTTTCGGATTTTGAAATGTTTTTATTTTTTTGGATTTTTTTTAGGACATTTTATGATTTTTAGGATTTTTTCAAGACATTTTATGATTTTTTTTGATTTTGAAGGTTTTAAAGGGTTGATACCATGTATTATTTCCCATGAAGATGCAAGTCAAGAAATTGCCCCCCGTCAGGTATAGGAATAACTTATTATGCACGAGGGGAAGCGGCGAATGCGACAGGTGGATATGGAAGCGAAGGATGCTAAATGCCGATGGTTTTCAGGCCATGGGAAAGATGAAAAAGCTTTATTATGGATGAGTAATGGGTGTGAATGGACGAAAGACCAGATGGAGTGAAAGTAGACGAAGGAGCATAGATCAACTACACATGGCGCCTATTTGCCAGGTTTTCACCATAGTACTTATCCAAAGTGCCACCGAAGTGGTTTTCACTTTTGGATGAATTATTTTTCTTTACTATTTTTTTTTCTTTCATTTTGATGATGTCACACAAGATGCCTGCTTGCCAGGTTTTCATCAAGGTGACATATTTTTTGACTTTTTATATTGATTTGATAGTTTGGATGACTGTTGATTGTTTTGAATCTTTTGATGGTGTTGATGTAGATACTGGTGTCATGATATGCCAATAGTGACCTTTATGGAGTAATTGTCTTGTCAAGATCATAGCACTTGCATACAACTACTCAATGTCATTGTGATCCTCTCTGATACTAGTGTTGGCCTTATCAGAATATGCACATCATGAAAGAGTACCATGGGAGTCCTTATGATAAAGGGTTGCTGCCAAGATGCGATGGATTTGTGAAGTACGACTTTTAGACTTTAGGCGAGATGCAAGATTATGATGGATGATGGCAGGTGTGGATGGAATATTTGGTGTTTTGGATGTAGCAATTTTTATTTTCCAAACTTGGGATGGTGGATGATGGAGTTTGGAATTTTGATTAGGATAGTGTTTGGAACCAACATTTTTATATGCCTTTCTTGATGACCATTTTAAAGGAGGTGGACATTTACTATATGCAAGAGTCCTCTTTTCTTGTGGCTCCATATTTTGATTGACTTTTGGATTTGAAATATTTTCTTTGTTTGATCCATTTTTCTTTGGGATCCATTTTTACTTCATTTGTCCACTTGAATTTTTGTTTGATTCAATGGCCTTTGACATTTGATTTTGAATTTTGGATTTATAATAATTTTCTTTTTGTTGGTTCCAAATGGAAGATTTATTCATGTTGGAATGATGGTTTATGGTGTGGATGGAAGGAGTGTTGGAAACAACCTTATGACAAGGACTACTCATGGCCCCCATTTTGATGTTTATATCAGATAAAGTCGCCCCCAATATCAAGGAGGTACTACTAACATCATTTGATTCTCTGATTGAAGAATAACCAAGACCTTGATGTCTAGGATTTGCATAAAATTGTATTGGTTCTATAATGCCTTGCTCATGTAGGCCTAGTCCTCTTCCTTGATACTGCATACTCTGACAGATTTTGTTTCCAATGAGGTATTTTTTATTTTGAAAACAATATGATAACCCATCATTTTGTATGTGAAAATTGTTACTTGGAATCTCCTCATCTACAAGAAATCCTGCTTTTACAAAGGTGGACACTCCTAATTGATAGGATGTTTTGGCTTTGTCATTCGTCATGCTTGTCTCTTCTTGATCATTTGGGATATCAATTTGATTTGTCGTAGATTTTGTATCTTCTTCTTTGACTTGATCCACAGTAGCTTCTTTGTGTTCTCCTTTGACTTGATCAATAGTAGTTGCTTTATGATCTTCTTTGATGTTATCCATATCATTGATTTGATTATCTATGTGTCCAAAGGAGGCAAGTGTCTCATTTTGGGAAATGGAGGTGTTTTGTGTTTGGATGGGATCATCTTCAAATGTTTGATCATGAATGGCATAAAGGTCAGTAAGAGGATCATTTTGGATTTCTTGTTCAATGGTAGGATCTTGGTCAAAAATAGGTGTATCTTTAATGACATGGTTATGAATAGACTCTTGAACAAGGATAGGTGTATTTTGGATGCCATGATTATCTAGAAGGACTTCTTGGATGGACTTAAGGATGGGATCATGAGATGGACTACTTCGATCTTGATATGAAAGTGAAGTTGTGATGTCATGCTTTGGACTTTCTTTTTGACATGTGTCCTCAAGTTTAGGCAATGGAATTTTATTTTGCTCAAGGATATGATTTTCTTTGATAGATCCAAGATTTTGACATGGCAATAATGAAGCTTCGATAGCAAGATGTTTTTCGGTATTGGTAGGCAATGGAGGACATGATGGTGACAAATGGTTGGATGGTGTAGGATCAACAATGTGATTGGATTTCCTAAGTTCGTTTTCATTTAGGAGTTGAACAAGTTCCTTTGCTAGTTGTCCTTGGAGAGCATTAATTAATGTGCCTTTATTGGATGGTATTGTAGTTTGGGATGGAGTGGATGAAAATGGGTTAGTGGATGATGGATTAGAATAAGATGTGGAGGATTGGAATGGATTAGTGGATGATGGATTATGATAGGACATGGAGGATTGGAATGGACTAGTGGAAGGTTGGTTTCCCTTGTCAAAGTTAGGATAGGGATGACTAATGGACATTTGTTGTCAGTCAATGGCATGGATTTTGCTAAGGAACTCTTGATAGTGAGGGTAGATGGATGAAGGACTGGGGCTTATGGATTGTTGGTAAGAAGGGTATGTGAGTGGTTGGTATTGACGATTGAGGATTGATTGGTATTCAGCTTGACTACGAAGAAGATCAAGGTAAAGTGAAGACATGGTCATGAATTTGGATTAGGATGCATGAGGACCATACAAAAATTGTGACCTTTGGATGACAATGTAAGGTTCCAATGCAAAATGGATATGAAATTGTGCTATTTTTTTGTGATTTTCAAGGATATAAGGATGCAAAGTGCCAATGTACCTATGACCAAGATAAAGGAACGGTGGAATGATAATGACCCTATTACCAAGGATATGATATGAAAGGATGAATCTATGGGTGAATGCAAACTAAAGATGTCGCTAATGGAATATTTGAGCAACTTTTTTTTTTTTTTGGTTTTCGATAGAGGTTGCTTGATATCAAATTGGACAAGTTTGGTCTTGGGTTTTAGACTGCAAAATTTGGAATTGTTTCAAGTTGAATGTGTGTGTTTCCAGATTTGTGAAAGGTGTTTATTTGTCTCAATGTCTTAAAAAAAACACTTGGCAAACACAATATCTTATCTTTGAAAATTTGAAAACATGCACAATGAAGACAAGCACAACCCTAGGTTAAGCAAGGACAATATTCGCTAGATTCCACGTGGGTTTCCCCAACCGCACTTATTCTTAGCGTGTGAATCCAAAAGCTTGGCCGCACGGGCTCCCCCTTACATTGCACTCACTTCTCAGGCCAACCAAGCTTCCAACCCCCATAAAACTCCCATGGCAAGTTGATCACCTCTACTAAGAACTACGAGAATGTGGATGTCTTCACAACGACCATTGATGTGCTAGCAAATAGAAGGATTTTGGCAACTACACAAAGGTTTTTAGTTTGGGACCCCTGTTCGAGTGGCCATACATGGGGCACAAGATTAAGCTCCGTTTAGGAGGCACTCCAGCCTGAAGAGGTTACGCTCAACAAGGTTTTGGGGAGTACTACTTGGTCCGTATGACACATCCGCACTCGTAATCCTAGGTTTTCCCTTAGGATTCACATTTATATACCGGTCGGGGGTAGCTCGGCCAAAGAGCTCCGTTGCCGGTCTGAGTCGTCTCGGGGTGAGTACTTTTTCCCACCAAGGAAGACCCAAATTCTAGAAGCAATAACCATTTCTCTTACACCCAAGATCGCATAAATGCGCAAGGGGAGAGGATACTTCGATTATTGCATCAAAGGGTAACACAAAATTGAAGACACTTATAAATTTTAATTACCGAATGATAATGTGAGGAGGACACACAAGACACTTTGTTCATTTTAAAAGTTTAACTTGATGTGAAACAAACAAAGTTCATTTTAAGCCAATGACATGAAATGCATGTTCATTTTAACCCATGAGTGTGCATGCAATTTGTGTTCATTTTAATCCCATGAAATGAAATGCATATTCATTTTAACCAATGAGTGTGCATGCAATTTGTTGTTGTTGTTGAAAACAAATAAAATTAATTATGCCTAAAGAAATGAAAAGCTCGATTTTTGTTTCTAAAGAAACAATTTTTTTTTAGACTCCCTCCAAGCTGTGCCACATGCTAAAAACAAGAGATTAGTAACTCAAAAGAAAATGACACTGGCGAATTAAAATAACCATAACTTTCTCAAAACTTAACAAAATTTCAATTGGTTTATATCCATGGAAAGCTAAAACTCAAACCTTCAAAACCCAGAAATTATTTTTCCAAGATTCTGCATGAAAAAAATGTTATAGGCAAAAGAAAACGCGGGTTTTAACAGCTAAACTAAAAAAACAGCAAATACTAAAATAGCCATAACTTTCTCAAATCTTAACAAAATTTTAAACCGTTTGAAGTTTCGGAAAGCTGAAAATGAGGGCTACAAAACCCAAATGATCATTTTTAAAGAATTTATGCGCCCATTTTTCTGTGCTCAAAAGAAGATGACAGGATTTCGTATGAATTCTTGGCTGTAATCTGCAAAACAACCAAACAAACAAGAAAACAAACATTTTTTACAATATTATTCGATTCGCGTCGGGTTCACCAATGTAAGAATGGGAAAAATCAAATAGATTTAGATAAAGTGATAGCCAACACTTCTAAACTATTATCCCAATCTAAACAAGAGAATACAAACAAAGAGAGCAATCAAAATGAAAGCAAATGAAATAAAGCACTCCCCTTTGAAGTTGATTATTTCTCTTGTCTCTCCTATTTCTTCTTATGCCAATATTTCCCTCAGATTTGTTGTTGAAGTTGTGCAAATACCTGCAAATAGTAAGCAAGAAAGTTGGAGATAATTAGTTGTTCAATTGAAAATGGAGGGGAAGGGTTGCTTTTATAGACAACCATTCGAATGGACATACAAGATTGATCTTCTAGAAAGATTCTAAGATCAACGGATGAGGATTCATGAGAGGGAGGTTACGAAATGGATGGCCAAGATCGAGTTTCTAGAAAGATGTCAAGATCTACGGTTGAGAATTGATGCAACCAGAATATGCCATGCATGGAAAATATATGATGTCGACGGCTATGACGCCTAACGGCTATGACAGACATGCAGGACATGCAGACTATGACATGAAATAATGACAGGGGATCTTTGACCAAAATAGAGGGATAAATAATTTATTTTAAATTATTTATTCGAAATGGAAGAAGATGACAAGTGGCAAATAAATAATTTATTTTGGAGGAAATGAAAAAGGAGATTTAATTAAATTCATAAATTTAATTAAATGAAGAAATAGAAATTGAATATGGATAATTGATTTGGATCAATTATTTAAAGGAGAAGAAAGACACATAAATAAATAATTTTTCAATTATTTAATTATAGAAGAATAAAATGTCAAATAATAATTATTATCTGACTATAGACATGTGATGAAAGATAAATAATTAAATAAATAATAATTTATTTAATTATTGAAGAAAGAGGTATTAGTGATGCAATTAGTTTATTTTAATTGATTAGGATAGAATAAAGATTAGAAAGTTAATTAATTAAATAATTAAAAAATCATTTAATTAATAAAAAAAATGATCAGGAGTAATTAAATAATTATTTAATTATTAGAGGATGATGACTAAGGAAAAATGTTGTTCGTAAACTTTAGGACATTTTTCAGTGTCTACAAGTAACATGTGTGAGTCTAGTAGGAACACAAAACGTTTCTGAAGGACCCTTGATGTGGATAAACCCAAGTCATCTCAAGTTAATCGGGTGCAGTCAATTCAAGTAAAATTCAATGATTCTTGTTTCTTATGTGAGGAAGTGGGACATAAAGCTATAGAATGTCCACATAGGTTTGATCCAGATAAACGTAAGGATGAAGTGCTTAAGAAAGAGATTGGTGGGGGTAACTCCTCCTTCACCACTAGAAAATTTTCAGGAGGAAGTTCATTCCTAGATGGGGAGGATGTGAGGCCCACCCCTATGCTACATCTAGTACTTGGATTATTTTGAGTTTGGTTATTGTCTGTGCCTATTGATACCATTGAATGACATGATATTTAAATGTTTAAGTTCATATGATGATTTGATTTTGATTACACTATATTCTTAGTAATCTGATTATGATGATTGATCTAATTTATGTTGGTTATTGAGTTTGTTTAATTTGAATCTAGAAACTTAATGATGAACGAATGAAACAAGTGATGTGAACCAATCATGTTGCACTTAGATGAGTATGAAAATTATGACTAATGAAGATGGGATAAAATAGGTGGATAATGATTTTTCAATTATGTTATTGGATCTTTATGCTATGTAAATTATGAAACTTGTTTGAATGCAACAGTTTGATTTTTATATGAATATGATTTACTTGGATGGATTAACGTTTGCATCAAATGTGCAGGTGCACTTTTCATGGCCAATGGAAATTG
>CM021107.1:531054609-531222515 GCA_007115665.2 Sequoiadendron giganteum | reverse complement strand
TTTTGAATTTTTCTGATGTTTTTGGATTTTTCAGATTTTATGATTTTTCGGATTTTGAAATGTTTTTATTTTTTTGGATTTTTTTTAGGACATTTTATGATTTTTAGGATTTTTTCAAGACATTTTATGATTTTTTTTGATTTTGAAGGTTTTAAAGGGTTGATACCATGTATTATTTCCCATGAAGATGCAAGTCAAGAAATTGCCCCCCGTCAGGTATAGGAATAACTTATTATGCACGAGGGGAAGCGGCGAATGCGACAGGTGGATATGGAAGCGAAGGATGCTAAATGCCGATGGTTTTCAGGCCATGGGAAAGATGAAAAAGCTTTATTATGGATGAGTAATGGGTGTGAATGGACGAAAGACCAGATGGAGTGAAAGTAGACGAAGGAGCATAGATCAACTACACATGGCGCCTATTTGCCAGGTTTTCACCATAGTACTTATCCAAAGTGCCACCGAAGTGGTTTTCACTTTTGGATGAATTATTTTTCTTTACTATTTTTTTTTCTTTCATTTTGATGATGTCACACAAGATGCCTGCTTGCCAGGTTTTCATCAAGGTGACATATTTTTTGACTTTTTATATTGATTTGATAGTTTGGATGACTGTTGATTGTTTTGAATCTTTTGATGGTGTTGATGTAGATACTGGTGTCATGATATGCCAATAGTGACCTTTATGGAGTAATTGTCTTGTCAAGATCATAGCACTTGCATACAACTACTCAATGTCATTGTGATCCTCTCTGATACTAGTGTTGGCCTTATCAGAATATGCACATCATGAAAGAGTACCATGGGAGTCCTTATGATAAAGGGTTGCTGCCAAGATGCGATGGATTTGTGAAGTACGACTTTTAGACTTTAGGCGAGATGCAAGATTATGATGGATGATGGCAGGTGTGGATGGAATATTTGGTGTTTTGGATGTAGCAATTTTTATTTTCCAAACTTGGGATGGTGGATGATGGAGTTTGGAATTTTGATTAGGATAGTGTTTGGAACCAACATTTTTATATGCCTTTCTTGATGACCATTTTAAAGGAGGTGGACATTTACTATATGCAAGAGTCCTCTTTTCTTGTGGCTCCATATTTTGATTGACTTTTGGATTTGAAATATTTTCTTTGTTTGATCCATTTTTCTTTGGGATCCATTTTTACTTCATTTGTCCACTTGAATTTTTGTTTGATTCAATGGCCTTTGACATTTGATTTTGAATTTTGGATTTATAATAATTTTCTTTTTGTTGGTTCCAAATGGAAGATTTATTCATGTTGGAATGATGGTTTATGGTGTGGATGGAAGGAGTGTTGGAAACAACCTTATGACAAGGACTACTCATGGCCCCCATTTTGATGTTTATATCAGATAAAGTCGCCCCCAATATCAAGGAGGTACTACTAACATCATTTGATTCTCTGATTGAAGAATAACCAAGACCTTGATGTCTAGGATTTGCATAAAATTGTATTGGTTCTATAATGCCTTGCTCATGTAGGCCTAGTCCTCTTCCTTGATACTGCATACTCTGACAGATTTTGTTTCCAATGAGGTATTTTTTATTTTGAAAACAATATGATAACCCATCATTTTGTATGTGAAAATTGTTACTTGGAATCTCCTCATCTACAAGAAATCCTGCTTTTACAAAGGTGGACACTCCTAATTGATAGGATGTTTTGGCTTTGTCATTCGTCATGCTTGTCTCTTCTTGATCATTTGGGATATCAATTTGATTTGTCGTAGATTTTGTATCTTCTTCTTTGACTTGATCCACAGTAGCTTCTTTGTGTTCTCCTTTGACTTGATCAATAGTAGTTGCTTTATGATCTTCTTTGATGTTATCCATATCATTGATTTGATTATCTATGTGTCCAAAGGAGGCAAGTGTCTCATTTTGGGAAATGGAGGTGTTTTGTGTTTGGATGGGATCATCTTCAAATGTTTGATCATGAATGGCATAAAGGTCAGTAAGAGGATCATTTTGGATTTCTTGTTCAATGGTAGGATCTTGGTCAAAAATAGGTGTATCTTTAATGACATGGTTATGAATAGACTCTTGAACAAGGATAGGTGTATTTTGGATGCCATGATTATCTAGAAGGACTTCTTGGATGGACTTAAGGATGGGATCATGAGATGGACTACTTCGATCTTGATATGAAAGTGAAGTTGTGATGTCATGCTTTGGACTTTCTTTTTGACATGTGTCCTCAAGTTTAGGCAATGGAATTTTATTTTGCTCAAGGATATGATTTTCTTTGATAGATCCAAGATTTTGACATGGCAATAATGAAGCTTCGATAGCAAGATGTTTTTCGGTATTGGTAGGCAATGGAGGACATGATGGTGACAAATGGTTGGATGGTGTAGGATCAACAATGTGATTGGATTTCCTAAGTTCGTTTTCATTTAGGAGTTGAACAAGTTCCTTTGCTAGTTGTCCTTGGAGAGCATTAATTAATGTGCCTTTATTGGATGGTATTGTAGTTTGGGATGGAGTGGATGAAAATGGGTTAGTGGATGATGGATTAGAATAAGATGTGGAGGATTGGAATGGATTAGTGGATGATGGATTATGATAGGACATGGAGGATTGGAATGGACTAGTGGAAGGTTGGTTTCCCTTGTCAAAGTTAGGATAGGGATGACTAATGGACATTTGTTGTCAGTCAATGGCATGGATTTTGCTAAGGAACTCTTGATAGTGAGGGTAGATGGATGAAGGACTGGGGCTTATGGATTGTTGGTAAGAAGGGTATGTGAGTGGTTGGTATTGACGATTGAGGATTGATTGGTATTCAGCTTGACTACGAAGAAGATCAAGGTAAAGTGAAGACATGGTCATGAATTTGGATTAGGATGCATGAGGACCATACAAAAATTGTGACCTTTGGATGACAATGTAAGGTTCCAATGCAAAATGGATATGAAATTGTGCTATTTTTTTGTGATTTTCAAGGATATAAGGATGCAAAGTGCCAATGTACCTATGACCAAGATAAAGGAACGGTGGAATGATAATGACCCTATTACCAAGGATATGATATGAAAGGATGAATCTATGGGTGAATGCAAACTAAAGATGTCGCTAATGGAATATTTGAGCAACTTTTTTTTTTTTTTGGTTTTCGATAGAGGTTGCTTGATATCAAATTGGACAAGTTTGGTCTTGGGTTTTAGACTGCAAAATTTGGAATTGTTTCAAGTTGAATGTGTGTGTTTCCAGATTTGTGAAAGGTGTTTATTTGTCTCAATGTCTTAAAAAAAACACTTGGCAAACACAATATCTTATCTTTGAAAATTTGAAAACATGCACAATGAAGACAAGCACAACCCTAGGTTAAGCAAGGACAATATTCGCTAGATTCCACGTGGGTTTCCCCAACCGCACTTATTCTTAGCGTGTGAATCCAAAAGCTTGGCCGCACGGGCTCCCCCTTACATTGCACTCACTTCTCAGGCCAACCAAGCTTCCAACCCCCATAAAACTCCCATGGCAAGTTGATCACCTCTACTAAGAACTACGAGAATGTGGATGTCTTCACAACGACCATTGATGTGCTAGCAAATAGAAGGATTTTGGCAACTACACAAAGGTTTTTAGTTTGGGACCCCTGTTCGAGTGGCCATACATGGGGCACAAGATTAAGCTCCGTTTAGGAGGCACTCCAGCCTGAAGAGGTTACGCTCAACAAGGTTTTGGGGAGTACTACTTGGTCCGTATGACACATCCGCACTCGTAATCCTAGGTTTTCCCTTAGGATTCACATTTATATACCGGTCGGGGGTAGCTCGGCCAAAGAGCTCCGTTGCCGGTCTGAGTCGTCTCGGGGTGAGTACTTTTTCCCACCAAGGAAGACCCAAATTCTAGAAGCAATAACCATTTCTCTTACACCCAAGATCGCATAAATGCGCAAGGGGAGAGGATACTTCGATTATTGCATCAAAGGGTAACACAAAATTGAAGACACTTATAAATTTTAATTACCGAATGATAATGTGAGGAGGACACACAAGACACTTTGTTTATTTTAAAAATTTAACTTGATGTGAAACAAACAAAGTTCATTTTAAGCCAATGACATGAAATGCATATTCATTTTAACCCATGAGTGTGCATGCAATTTGTGTTTATTTTAATCCCATGAAATGAAATGCATGTTCATTTTAACCAATGAGTGTGCATGCAATTTGTTGTAGATGTTGAAAATAAATAAAATTAATTATGCCTAAAGAAATGAAAAGCTCAATTTTTGTTTCTAAAGAAACAATTTTTTTAGACTCCCTCCAAACTATGCCACATGCTAAAAACAAGAGATTAGTAACTCAAAAGAAAATGACACCAGCGAATTAAAATAATCATAACTTTCTCAAAACTTAACAAAATTTCAATTGGTTTATATCCATGGAAAGCTAAAACTCAAACCTTCAAAACCCAGAAATTATTTTTCCAAGATTCTGCATGAAAAAAATGTTATAGGCAAAAGAAAACGCGGGTTTTAACAGCTAAACTAAAAAAACAGCAAATACTAAAATAGCCATAACTTTCTCAAATCTTAACAAAATTTTAAACCGTTTGAAGTTTCGGAAAGCTGAAAATGAGGGCTACAAAACCCAAATGATCATTTTTAAAGAATTTATGCGCCCATTTTTCTGTGCTCAAAAGAAGATGACAGGATTTCGTATGAATTCTTGGCTGTAATCTGCAAAACAACCAAACAAACAAGAAAACAAACATTTTTTACAATATTATTCGATTCGCGTCGGGTTCACCAATGTAAGAATGGGAAAAATCAAATAGATTTAGATAAAGTGATAGCCAACACTTCTAAACTATTATCCCAATCTAAACAAGAGAATACAAACAAAGAGAGCAATCAAAATGAAAGCAAATGAAATAAAGCACTCCCCTTTGAAGTTGATTATTTCTCTTGTCTCTCCTATTTCTTCTTATGCCAATATTGCCCTCAGATTTGTTGATGAAGTTGTGCAAATACTTGCAAATAGTAAGCAAGAAAGTTGGAGATAATTAACTGTTAAATTGAAAATGGAGGGGAAGGGTTTCTTTTATAGACAACCATTCGAATGGATGGACAAGATTGATCTTCTAGAAAGATTCTAAGATCAACGGATGAGGATTCATGAGAGGGAAGTTACGAAATGGATGGCCAAGATCGAGTTTCTAGAAAGATGCCAAGATCTACGGTTGAGAATTGATGCAACCAGAATATGCCATGCATGGAAAAGATATGACGTCGATGGCTATGATGCCTGACGGCTATGACAGACATGCAAGACATGCAGACTATGACATGAAATAATGACAGGGGATCTTTGACCAAAATAGAGGGATTTTAAATTATTTATTCGAAAATGGAAGAGGATGACAAGTGGAAAATTATTTATTTGGAGGAAATGAAAAAGGAGATTTAATTAAATTCATAAATTTAATTAAAGGAAGAAATAGAAATTGAATATGGATAATTGATTGGGATCAATTATTTAAAGGAGAAGAATGACACATAATTAAATAATTTCGTTAATTATTATTATATGACTATAGACATGTGATAAAAGATAAATAATTAAATAAATAATGATTTATTTAATTATTGAAGAAAGGGGTATTAGTGACGCAATTAAATAATTTTAATTGATCAAGATAGAAATGAGAAGGTGAATCAATTAAATAATTTAAAAACTATTTAATTAATAAAGGAATATGATCAAACATAATAGAATAATTAAAATTATTCAATTATTGAAAGATGATGACTAGGAAAAATGATGCTCATAGACTTTGGACATTTTTCAGTGTCTACATTTTGCCCCTCTTTAACATAATGTAGTTCATCGCATTGTGTCAAAGAAATTTAATTTTGAAATATGCCCCAGTGTAAAGAGAAAGGGGAAGGATGACCAAGAGGGTTGTGGTATGCCCCCTCGAGAGGACATGCGGGTTCAAAGAACATGAATGTGCTCTTGAAATGGAAGATAAGAGTAAAGGATGAAGGATAGAAGAAATGTTAGCATGAAAATGGGAAAAAAGATAGACATGAAATGATAATAGAACCAACTTCCATACTTACATTTATATTTATCATCATTGGGAAAAAGATAAAATATGATTCACTGCATGTAAACAACATTTCTCCCCTTAGGAAGAAATAGATCCATCGGTGATTAGAGAAGACAGTCTAAAAGGATGGATGAATTGGGAATCCAAATCCAAATGATATGTGCCTCTAAAAAGTGGTCATGTGTCCACATGTTGAAAAGAGATGATGTCAATCTAGAATCCTATGAAGATTGATGTAGAACAAGTTGGAAAGGCGATGAAGATGGTGGGCCAATAGCGTTGATGTGGCCATCAATAAAGAGGAGATGAGTTTCCTCAAAGTAATCCTCCAAATCTTCAATATAGGACTCTACAAATAAGGATGATATCTCTACAAGATACGAATCCCAAATAGCTATGTCTAAAATATGGATGACCTAGTGCACTAAACGAATAGGGACCAAAGATGTGGTGATTCCAAAATAATTTTGAACAATAGAAGATGATGATGTAGTCTCAATCTAAAGAGTGGGAACATGAAGAAAAGTCTTTAAACCATTAGAACATGCAAGACCTATGATATACTAAATCTCCTCTAAGATGTGGTGATTCCAAAATAATTTTGAACAATAGAAGATGATGATGTAGTCTCAATCTAAAGAGTGGGAACACTGAAGAAAAGTCTCTAAACCATTAGAACATGCAAGACCTATGATATACTAAATCTCCTCTAAAGTATTGTCACAAAGGGTATGAAATCTACATCTGCAAGAGTGATGAGACAATTTGTAGTAAGATCATCTAGGTATGGAGTGATATGAGAGTCTCCATGGATCTCCCAGATATGAGTCAAAATTTTGTGGGGAGAATCAATATCCAATACAACACACATAGTGTCAAGATCAACACTAGAAGATATAAACCCTACAACATGATCACTGATAAAACCCCATGCTGAATAACTCCCTAGTGTTTCTAGTGTAGGTATGAGTCCATAAAGATAAGGAAAAAGATCAATCCACTTGATATGTGTTAGTATGTCATTTCTCCAAGACTCGTAGTTATTCTTTCCTAGGATGACAACAAAAGGAAGCACAAAAAACCCATGATACTTCCTCAACTGATAAAATCATAGACTAATAACTTTAGTACATATAAAGAAGATCAAATGATGTCATCTAATGCAAACAGATCCTTTCCAAGTGCCAAGACATCCAAGTAATTGATAAAAATGTGAAATTAAAAAATACTAAATAAAATGTACCTAGGGAAAATTCTAGAAATAGTGCATGAATGGATTTGAAGAGATCTGAAATACCTTTCAGCATCACTAGAATTGTGAAAATTGAAGATACAAACAAAAATTTATGAGCTCAAAAGTGAAAAATGATCTTACTTTGACTTAGAATAACAGGAACTAGCAGCAAAATCTGATAATTATACCTACACCACTAAATATATTCTTGGAACCATCTTTCCAACGATATCTTATTTTCCCAATTTTGACACTGTATGCCCAAGGTATACCAAAAAGTATAAAAAAATCTCCTTTAGGGAAAATGAAGGCTAGGAGGGGGCTTGGAGGGTTGCTCTTATGGTTGGAATTAGTTTGCCATCATGATGTTAGTGCATATGTAGGGAATAATCCCTTGCCAACCAAGAAAATAGGTCATCTATAAACTTGAATAGTTGAAATACTTTCAAGGAATCTTGCCAAAATATAAGTCTCTTTGGTTGGAGAATATTCTATCAAAATCTTATGAAAGATTTTGTTGCCAGATGGGGTCTTTTGGTTGCCATTTTTTTTTCTTCTTGTCAAGCGGTGGATATGTTGTTTGCGATAGTTGGTTGGTGGTCATCGAGGTCCATGTGATCCTGCTAGGTGGTATGTCTAAGTACCTATTGCAGAAGGGTATGGTGTACCCTGGAAGATGCCATAGGCTTTAAATAAAGCTTGTTAAAATTTTATTTTATTTTTAATTTTTTATTTTTGAAAAGATTTTTTGGTTTTTGATTTTTTTTTTGTTTCTAGTAAAAATATTTTTTTAAAAACCCAAGAAAATTAAACCAAAGTCAAGCATGTGCACAAAAATTAATTACAAGGGGTAAAAATCCATACGATGATTGTATGGATCATATAAAATTTTCCTTACATCTTGTGCCCCTAATTTTTTTTTAATTTCTTGGATTTGAGCAATTCAACGGGAATTCCTTAGGTTTTAGACCATTCTAGATGCAACGATGATGTCCATTTCACCCTAAGATGAGTTGATTTTCCCTCAAGGTTGTATCTCTCAAAATTTGGACATGAAGTCATAAATCTAATGCTCTGATACCATGTTTGAGTTGATAGTGAACCCCACAATTCCCAAAAATCCCTGCAACCAAATACCTATCACAAATGAGAGATTAAAGCAACTGATTTGCTATGCATCCTTGAGAGAAAATATTGAATACACACAAGTATCACACAAGAATATGATATTGAGATTAACCTTCAATTGTAATTGAATTGAATTGCATTGCATTGGATTGAAATGTTTATAAAAGAATGAATAAGTAAACCCTAAATGAGGATTGCATTAGATTGTGACAAGTGTCTTAATCTCATACAATGAAATAACTTGGCCTATATTTAGTCCAATCTAATTAATAAAAAAAGCACTCCTAAGCTTAGCTTAAGCGAATAAAGTAATAAGGGACTTATAATTAATTAATTATCAAGTGATATCCTAATTACTCCAACACTTATAAGCATAATTAGGAATATCATGGGCACCCCTTGGAATACTAATAGTTCTACTAACCAACCAAAACATGGTCATTTAAAAAAACTACATTTAGTTCAATTAAAAAGGAAACATAAAAATTAACATGCAACTATGACTTTTATTTCTAGATTTTAACAAAATCACTATTATTTTATTCTAAATAACAACTATCTAGAAAAAAATTATTTTTCATTTGGCTTCCCTTCATCTAGTTCCAATCTATTGATGTATGTTTTGACACATCAACATGATGGGAATAAATAATTTCAATTTAAAAGCCAATTAATTTCTCAAGATTCATGTCTCCCAGTATAAGCATAATTGAATAACCCAAGGATCAATCTTTTATTGTTCCATTGAAGTGAATTATTATATTTTTAAAAAATGAATGTTAGATTTATCTTAAATATATTTTAGAAAATTTAATTTGATTGTAGATTTAAACTTACTAATTTTCTATAATTTCTATTATTCACTATTGTCAAAATAAAATATTCAAAAATCATCATTTATACTCAACCTAACTCTATCCTAAATTTTATTAATGCTTCTAAGAAGTCAGGCTTCTTCCTAAAACTGGACCTTCTCAAAGTTTATGATAGGGTTGGAGGTGTTGGGTCTCTTTGGTTTATGTGGGAAGTTTCTTCAGCTTATTGAGCAACTTATCTCTACTCCATCTTTTTCTGTGTTGGTGAATGGATCTCCTTCCCCTTTTTTCTAGAGCTCGCATGGTCTGAGATAGGGAGATCCTATCTCTTCATTGTTTTCATTTTGATGGCAGAGGCTCTTGGTAGAAATATTCAGTTAGCTTTATCTTTCGGGACCCTGAAGGGCCTTTCTCCTTCTTCTAGATGTGATCATGTTAACCATCAACAATTTGTTGATGACACCATTTTGATGGGTGAATCCTCTATCCGTGAAGTTAGAACTATGAAGGATTTGATTGAGGATTACGAGAAGGCTTTTGGTCAATGTATTAATCTTCCTAAGAGTCAATTTTGTTTCGTTAACTCCCCTAAAGCTCTGTAGTTCAATCTTGCCAGGATTCTTTCTTGCAATAGGGGTGAGCTCTCGTCTACTTACTTGGGGCTTCCTTTGTCTATTTCTGAGATCCCAGAGTCTTTCTTGTTGTGTCTGTTAGATAAATTTAGTAGAAAGTTGGCAGGTTGGAAAGGGGCGCTTCTCAATCAGACGAGGATGGTGCAGCTCATTTCCTCTACTCTTCAAAATCTACCTCTGTATGTTATGAGCCTTTTTAGAATTCCTGCCAAATTTGAAGAGAAAACAGAACAAATTATGAGAAGATTTTTGTGGTTGGGTGTTGAAACCAAAGCTAGAATCGCTCTTGTGGCTTGGAATTTGGTTTGTAAACCTAAGAAATGGGGTGGTCTTGGCATCATAAATTTAAAATCTTTTAATAAGCCTCTCTTGTGAAAGAATATTTGGAGGCTCCTTAATGGAGAAGCGGGGTGGGATTCCTTGGCTAGTAACAAGTATTGCATGGCTTTGAGAGATCTTGGAACTTGCTAACCTCTGATGATATTCCTTTTGGTTCTTATTTTTGGAAGAATATTGTACCTTGCAGGGATTTGATTGCTAATGGTGTTAGATGGCTACTGGGTGATGGTACCAGAATTCTCTTTTCGGAGGATGATTGGTGTGACTTGAAACCTTTGATCAATATTCCTTGGGCTCCTCCTATTGTTCCTATTTGTAAACGGCTCTTTGGCATTAGGGTGGTAGATTATTTCCATCATGGGGAGTGGAAAAACTTCCAGGACTGGGACCCGTCATTGAAGGTTCTAAAGGACTTCTTGTGCAATGTTTGTATCCCCATCTTTCCTAGGCTAGATATGGTTGTTTAGGCTCCTTGTGCTAATGGAAAATTCTCTGTAGCTTATACCCTTGTTAATTCACTGGAAAATCATGATTCTATTCCTTTTTGGGGGACCTTATGGAACAAGAATTTGATTCCCAAGGTGAATGTCTTCCTCTAGTTGCTTATGCAAGGTAAAATATTAACGCAAGATAATATTTGTAAAAGGGGATTTGCAATTCCCAATAGGTGTGTTCTTTTTGAAGCTGATGCTAAGATTGCTTTCCATATATTTCTTGGGTGTGATTTTTCCTCTTTTCTTTGGAGTAAATTTCTTGGGTTATAGAATCTGGATTGGGTCTTCTTGGATTCCCTTGACAAATTTGTTGACCAGTGGAAGTGCCCCTCCACTTCTCCTATTCTCTAATGGCTTTGGGATCTTATGGCCCCACACATTGTATGGGGGTTATGGAAACAACAAAACAACAGAATCTTTTGTGATTCTGAGTCTTCTCGTTGTACTACTGGTGTGTGTTTGATTGGGTATGACCTTTTGTTGATTTCTATTTGGAAGGTCCCATCTATTTTGGCTATGAGTTCTAAGTCCAACTTAAATGCTAGATTGAATACTAAGTGGTAACCACCTCCTTCAGGGTGGGTTGAAGTTAATTTTGATGGGGCAGTATAGGGTAACCCTGGGCCTATAGGTTGTGGGGGGTGTTGAGGAATGAAGATGGTAGACTCTTAGGCATGGTGGCACTCCCATTGGGAATTCAGACTAATCACTGTGTTGAGGCGAAGGTTGTGTTTATAAGCATAAAATATGTTGTGGATAGGGGTTACTCCAAAATATGGGTTGAAGGTGATTCTTTAAATATAATCAACTATCTACATGGCACTCATAAGCATAGTTGTAATGTGGATCAATTAATCAAAGATACTATAATCATGTTAAGTTCTTATGAAGAGACCCCTGTATCTCACATATTCTGAGAAGGAAACTCATTGGCAGAATTTTTTGCCAATGAGGTTGTCCAATTGAATGTTTCATGTGTGGAAGGAGGGATCTATCCTTCCCAGGAAAGCTAGGAGCTTAATGAGAAATGATGGCGTGGGTTGAGTTGATGTGGTGGCGGCATTTAATCCTTACTACCATCTCTCGACTCGCACGCCTTGTGGGTTTTATTTGGATTGTTGTCATTCAATTGAGTGATTATCGCAAGGGTTTTCTTTTCCTGGTGTTTGAAGAGATGGGTGGTGATAGAAGAAGAATTGAGCTGCACTCTTGTGTAGGATTGAGGAAGAAAAAGAAGCTATGGAAGATTCTCTGCCACGGTAATTTCACGTCATTTCTTGAAAGATTGCATGGGCATGACCCAAATGCCTTGGTGGAATTTGTTTCCTATTGGCATAACCGTAAGCTTCAAATAAAGGGTCTAGAAGTGGATGTAAATGAGGATTTGATTGCTACTATGATTGGGATGTCGATGGTTGGTCGTAATTTTTACAAGTACAAGAAGAGAAATGAGGAAGTGATAGCCCAATTCTTCAAAGAGGATGAGTGGAAGAAATCGATTAAGATGGAAAGTTGGGGCTATGAGCACAAATCCCTCAAGAAGATATGGGTGGATGTTGCGGAGGTGATTATGTGCTATATGACTTTGGAAGGCAGGTTTACTGCTATACTAGGTCACCATTTAAAAAATAGGAGGGCTTCGGTATTTCATGGGGGTATCATTCTTTTAATCATGGACCATGTTAGACCTCTTCTCCTTGCCCCTGCTATTAAGGGCAAGGAGAAGATTCCAAGTGAAGTTTCTAGTTTGTCTGGCTTGGATACCAACATTATTGAAGAGGAGTGGGAAGAAGAAGATGATGATGGATCCCCATCCCCTGAGGCTACCTCCTCAAAAAAGAGGAAGAAGGGTAGCCTTAAAAGCAATTGTGCAGCTAAGAGCCTTGTTCTTTCTGGTAGTGAGGATATGGAGTTGGGTTCGGACAAGTCCTTTCCCAGGAATATGGATTTGGATGTTGGCCAAGGAGAAGTCGAAGGTGGAGGTAAAGAGGATGGTTTGCAGGAGAATGTGTTGGCTATGGAGACCAAGGATAATCCAAGGAGGGCGTCTAAATGCATTGCCAAATTGAAGAACCAGGGTTCAAAATTTTTAGCAAAGGATACCAAGGTGCTTTGTGAGGAAAATGCTTCTGGGAAAAGAAAAGTGGAAATTGATGACTCACTAGCTCATACCATACCCAATGAGGACTTGTAGGAAGAAAATAAGTGTCAAGATGAGGAGGATGCTGAGAAGAAGAGTATTAAGTCGGAGCCTCTAAAGGTAAACCCCCTTTCTGAGGACTTTTCTTATCTGAATGATGATTCTACCTCAATTTTTGAGCTACTAGACATGGCTAGGGTTGGAGCCATTGGAAATTTTAAATTAGCTAAGTGGACTCTTCAGGAGTTTAATAAAGTCAACACTAAAATAAGGGGTTTGAAGGAGAACTTGAAGAATGTTTTGAAAAGCTTGGTGTTAGATATTCTAATTGATAGAATTTTGGACCTTGAGGGTTCCTTCCATGATTTCAAATCTCTGTGTGAAAAACGTTTGGCTAGTTTAGAAGCCAAGGTTGTGGGCAGTAATGTGGAAATAAAGAAGCTTCTCCATGTGTGCCATATTTTTGTTAAGAATAGTGCGGACTCCTTAGAAGTCCTATTTTGAAAGATTAGTGAGCTTAGGGAGGACCAATTGTACTTTTCTAAATTAATGGAGAAAGAGCACTCGGTCAAGGGCAAGGGAAAAAAAGGTGTGAAAGATGATAGTAAAGGCCCTACTCTTAAAGGGTCTACTGATTGGAAAAAGCCCTTTGAAGCTGAGAAGAAGGAGCTACTGGACATGATTGATTTGCATAGGAGCCAAGAGCTTGAGGTGGCCAACACCTTAAGCAATATGAAATAATGCCTCGTTCTCTTTCTTTGTTGTTTTCTTTATGTTGGGTCTCAATTTTCTTTTTGTTATTTTGATGTTGTTGGGTGATGCTAATAAATTACTGTTTGATCTCTCGTGCAACACTTTGTCTATTTTGTTTTTTTCGGTTATGGTCTGCTGCTGGTATCTTATTATATTATCTTGTAAGCAACATTTTGTATCCTAAGTTGTAAAGGGTTTTGGGTCCCTTCAAAAACTATTTTTCCCGTGTAATCAAAACTCTATCCTATAATTGAATTTAAAGCTAAACTAATTTATATCAATCAAAATATTTTAAAAATGCAACAAAAGAGGTAGTCGTAGATATGAAATGAAAAAATAAATTAAACATAGAATTATGGGTATTTCAGACTATAGAGTGTCTCTTTATATAATTAATTTCATTTAAAATGTTCCTTCATAACCTTATAGACATACCAAGTATAATGACTAACTATTACATAAACATAAAGAAACCACATTGATATAGTAAACACACATTTTCCATAATATTCAAAAAATAAACAACTTTGTTTTGTGGGGTTATATGCATGCATGAGCTATCCTTTTACGAGAAAATCAATAAAAACTATTTTCTTCCCTTCCTTTTATCTTCCCCAATGTTTTTCCACTATTTTTCTTCCTCCAAAGTAATTGGTTATTTGTCCATAAACCCACCCCAACCATGATTCCTTTCTTGGCCACTTTTTAAATTTATAATATTTCTAAGGCTTTTTTTTCCTAATAACATGCCCACGTTTTTATGAATTTCTTACACTCTAGAAAAGGTTAAGCTTTTTATTATCCTTAAATTCTCTCAAAAAATATTATATAATAAATCAAAATAATTAAATGTTGCACTCACTTTCCAAAAACATTATGACTTCTACTTAGTCCATTTAAAATAATATTTTAGTTTTTCTAAATTTCTCATTTTGACAAGTTGGAAGCATAAAATAAGAT
Source organism: Sequoiadendron giganteum (assembly GCA_007115665.2). Classification (NCBI taxonomy): domain Eukaryota; kingdom Viridiplantae; phylum Streptophyta; class Pinopsida; order Cupressales; family Cupressaceae; genus Sequoiadendron; species Sequoiadendron giganteum. Next base: position 531,207,929 of record CM021107.1, on the reverse strand, counting down.
ATATTCATTAAAGAATAATGTCAAACTTTCTTCTAGAATCATGCAATTTTATGTCACATTTACAAATTATTATTTATTTATTTATTTTAAATCCATTTTTATGATTGTTAAAGTCGTGGTTGTTACAAAAGTGAAATTAATTCTTGTATCAATTTTATATTAAGATACATTTTTATTTTTTTCTTAAGTAATAGTTAGAGTGGTTGATGACGTGAAATAAAATATTGAAAAATATGCTACATAGTCTTCAAATTCTCTTAAAATTAGTTGTAATGATCCTTTAAATCTTTTTTATTCATCTATTCATCCCATTTATTCAATATTCACACACAAGAAAATCAATTAGTTCTATAGACTACCTTCATTTTAATCTTGGATGATATAGAATTGTACATGAACCAAAATTATCGTGCACTAAAAATACTAAGTAAGAAATTTTGACAACATAATCTCACAAATAATGACTAAGTGTTAGAACCACTCTTCTAACTAGTTGGAATGATCATAATATGTATTTCCATTTCACCAAGTATCTCTAAAGGATGTCTAATTTTATTCCATTTCTACTCATGGTTTGGAAAAAGTTCATCTCCCTTTCCATAGAGGAATTGCATTAGAATCATAACTCATTATAACTCTCAAAAGTTATGACAAGTAAAAAAAAAAAATTAATGGGTTTGAATATGTCAAAATGAGGCACTCAAATTGAGGAGTTACATATGCTAGAATTCATGACAAGTTATAATGGTGTAAGAATATATTATAAAGATATCCATGACCAAATTGGGCATCAGAAATTGGGTCAAATATTGTTTCACTTTTGGGTGATTATTTTGGCTCATAGTTTTAGAAAACCACTTGTGGTTTGTTATTTGATAATTTTTTATTTATTGATACTTGGTATGAAGGTATGTATAATACTATGGTTATTTCAAGTTTTATTATGCTAGCATAATTTCTCTATTTTTACATGTTTGTGGTAATTTTGTAAGAGAACGTCCTTAGATATTATACTGTAACATTTTTTGACGATAATACAATTGATCCATTATTTGGGTTTCCCTACTTAAACCAATATTTAATGGTATAATTTTCTTATGTATTATTTCTTCTACCTATAAGATTAAGTATATTTGCACATACTTCCCTTTAAATTTTAGTGTATGAAGTGTATTTACACAATTACTTCCTTTCATTTATTATTAGATATTAATCACCTTAGATTATAGGTGTTAGGGATTTTTTTTTTTTGTAATAATCTAGGATTGATTGGGAGCTTATGTAGAAAGAGATACTTTTCTAGGAAAGGTGGTAAGTGTACCAAGGATGGAGATAAATAATTTTATTGGCACTAAATTTGATTTGTGAAATCTTAAGACAAATGATATGCTTATAGATAGAAATTTATGGGTTTCAATATCTAGATCCAAACCTACTATGATAAAATAATCCAATTGAGACATATTGGACCCAAAAAATGAATGGTATCATTAGGTTCTAGTAAGAATATTTTTTACTATTAAATGTACATAAAGAAGCCACCGTAAAATCCATTTGGAATAAGTTGAGATAATTTTATCAAGCTAAATCCCTATTAAATAAAATTTTAACAAAAAAGAATGCGTATACTCTAAGGATGGATGATGGTGGTTTTGTAACTATACACATGAATGCATTCAATATGATCATGACCTAATTTAACTCAATTAGAGTGAATATTGAGGAGGTAGATAATTGTAAGATACTTAATTTTCTTTTATTGACTTGTGGGATCAACTTCTTATGGTCATGAGGAGGACAATCTCTAAGCTCATGATTGATTGGATAATATAATCCTTAATCTTAGGGGGGGTGTGGATATTTCTTTTAATAAACTAAAGGATATATGCCAAAAGAAGGAAGAAAAAGAGAGAATTATAGATCTAAATATTGTAGAAAATCCAAGGCTATGTTGGAATTGTGTCAATCTTGGGCACTACCATAGAGAATAGAAAGAGAAGAAGAAAAAAAAAAAAATCTAGATAATGATTCTAAAATATCTTCTCAAGATGATGCAAACTCCTTTGCTGCATCCTTATAAATCCATGCATTAGAAGGTGTATAGTCGATTGACTTGGGTTCTAACTTCCATATGATCTCCCATCAAGATTGGTCCTCTAAGTATAAGGAATATTATAGAAGCAATGTGTATCTTGGATATTAATCTCACCTAAATATTATTGGTATTGGAAGATTTATGATACAATTCCCAAATGGACTTATGAAGGGGATCAATGGTGTACTACTTATCCCTATTTCAACATGAAAATTGTTATTTATCATAAAACCAAATAATTTGGGTGTGTATGTTACTTTCTCTCATGGAGAGTGTAATATAGTGTGAGGAGCTATGGTTCTCACTAAGAGCATTCATCTAGCCAATTTTTTCACCCAAATATAAGAAATAATCATTGTAAGTTATTTTATTCTTTTATTTATTTAAATTATTCCTTCATAGCCTTATAAACATGTAAGTATAATGGCTAACTATGACATAAACATAGAGAAACCGCATTGATATAATAAGCACATAATTTCTATAGCATTCAAAAATAAACCACAACTTTATTTTGTGACATTATATCCATGCATAGACTATCCTTATTACCAAAAAAAATCAATCAAAAACTTATTTTTTTCCCTTCCTTTTATCTTCCCCAATGGTTTTCCAGTATTTTTCTTCCTCCAAAGTAGTAGGTTACTTGTCCATAAACCCATCCCAACCATAATTCCTTTCTTGGTCACTTTTTTAATTTATAATATTTCAAGGCTTCTTTTCCTAATAACATACCCACGTTTTTATGAATTTCTTACTCTCAAGAAAAGGTTAAACTTTTTATTATCCCTAAATTCTCTCAAAAATAATTATATAATAAAACAAAATAATTAAATGTTGCACTTACTTTCCAAAACCATTATGACTTCTTCATAGACCATTTAAAATAATATTTTATTTTTTCTAAATTTCTCATTTTGACAAGTTGGAAGCATAAAATAAGATATATTCATTAAGGAATAATGTCAAATTTCCTTCTAGAGTCATATGTCACATTTGCAAACTATTATTTCTAATTTTTTTAAATCCATTTTCATGACTATTAAAGTCATGATTGTTACAAAAGAGAAATGTTCTATGTAAATTTTACTCATATTTTCATGTTTTTATTAAAATTATTTTTAATTTATCTTGTATCAATTTTATATTAAGTTACATTCTTTTTTTTTTCTTAAGTAATAATTAGAGTGGTTGATGACGTGAAATAAAATATTGAAAAATATGCTACATAGTCTTTAAATTCTCTTAAAATTATTTGTAATGATCCTTAGATCATTTTGATTTATCTATTCATCTTATTTATTCAATATTCACACACAAGAAAATCAATTATTTTTATATCCTACCTTTATTTTACTTTTGGACGATGCAAAATTGCTCAAGAACCAAAAATTATCTTGCACCAAAAACAATAGGTAAAAAAAATTGACAATTTAATTCTCATAAATATTGACTAAGTGTTAGAACCGCTCTTCTAGCTAGTTAGAATGACCATAATATGTGTTTCCATTTCACCAACTATCTCTAAAGGATCTCTAATTATATTTCATTTCTACTCATGGTTTGTGAAAGCTCATACCCTTTCCATAGAGGAATTACATTAGAATCCTAACCCCCAAAAGTTATGACAAGTAAAAAAACATCTTTTAATAAGTTTGAATATGTCAAAATGAGGCACCCGAATTGAGGAGTTACATATGCTAGAATTCATGACAAGTTATAATAGTGTAAGAATTTATTCTAAAGATATCCTAAAAGACCATGACCGAATTGGGAAAGAATGATGAATCCCCTAAGGCTGATCAGAGCAAGTCTACTATATCTAACTGCTACTAGACTAGATATCATGCATGCAATTTGTCTTGTGGATAGAATTCAAGAAGATCCTAGAGAGTCACATGTTGTAGCAATGAAGAGGATATTTAGATACCTAAAGGGCACTCCAAATCATGGTTTCTGGTATCCAAAAGATACTAATTTCACATTGAGTTCTTACACATATGCAAATTCGGCTGGTTGTGTGGATGACATAAAAAGTACAAGTGGTGGAGCATTATTTTTTGGATAAAAATTGGTGTCATGTCTAAGGAAGAAACAAGATTCGATTTTTTTATCTACTACAAAGGTTGAGTACATCACAACAGCATCTTGCGGCACAAAAATGTTGTGGATGAGGCAAACATTGAAGGATATCAAAGTGGTGTATGATGATCCTATTTCTATCTTTTGTGACAATACAAGTGTAATAAAAATTTAAAAGAATCCAATGATGTATTCAAGGACAAAACATATTTCAATCAGATACCACTTTCTAAGAGAAAAGGTTATGGATAATGAAGTGAAGCTTGAGTATGTGCCTACAAAGGATCAAATTTATAATATATTCACTAAGGCTCTTCCTAAGGATACTTTTGAGTATCTCTGGGAGAAGTTGGGGGTTATTGACCCTCCTTTAAACTAGATGCATAAGGAGATGCATCATTCCAGATGATCTCAATATATATCCCTTATTCTGGATTGATGTTGGTGGCTACCTCTCAGGGGGAGTAGGTAGTGGAATTGCAAATTATTGCATATTGGTGTGTGCTACTAAGGGGGAGTATTTAGAGCAGTAAAGGAAAGGTGTTGTTGAGTAGTTGTAAGAATATTGTGTAATGTCAAAAGGGGGTAACAATGCAAAACACTTTGTCATTTGTCATTGATGTCAAAGGGAGAGAGAGTATCATGTGAAAAATTCATACACATGAGGAGAAAGAATCATGTGAAAAAGAGAAAGTTATCAAGGGGAGAGAGAAACATGTATAAAAGAAAGTCAATTGAAGAAAGATTCATGTAAGGGGGAGAGTGAGTAAAGAGAAAAGGAAACAAGTATATTCAAATTTTTTGTGTCTTTGATGGTTTTTCACATCATGTATTGTCATCAATGAAAAAGGGGGAGATTGTTGCAAGTATGAGTAGATTGATGTTTTCATTGATGTCAAAAAACTTGTGTGTGCTGAGGAAGACTGGTGTTGAATATGAACAGTCGGTGTTGTTTATGCTTTGATTTGTTGCATTATGTTGTCATCAATTAAGCTACTGGTGTTAACCTCTGGTGTTTTTTTGATAAGCTTCTATCTATGGATGTAGTAGTGATTAATATATTGTGGATGTGTCTTTGGTGCTTGGTTTCCAAGTGCTTTTGAGAAAACTTGATAAAAATAGGAAATAGTGTGTTGCACATTTGTTCTGGGTTACAGAGAGGTATTCTGGTTTTTCTCCGCATTTCTTCTAGGTTGAATATTTACTTATGTAATTCAGATATGTTGGTGAGATGTGTTCAAAGATGTTATATTCAAGAGATGGTATGTTAGATCACCATACATTAGAAGTTATGTTCACCAATATGTGATTGTGCATTATAGAGGTGTATGAGAGAAATATTTTTTCTCCACATTTCTCCGCAGCTATGCTTTAGGTCTTGTCATTCTAAAGGTGTGTTTATGGCATTGGTAGTTTATCTTAGTTAAAAGGATTTGAGTTTTGGTGTATCAAAATATAGTTTTTCAAGTAATAGTGTATGGAAGAGTTGTCTAAGTGTACTGGGTTTGTACCTTTTTTGGTGGAAGTTTTTGTGAAGGAGTTTTTTGGATTTCAAGGTGCTTGATGAATATCTATATCATGCTCAAGTGTGGTGTGTGGTTTACAAGTTGTCCTTGGGTTTGAGGAAGCGTGTACTTAAATTTTTAATTGTGTCTACACGGGTAACAGTCAACCTGGTGTTTACACTATATGCGAAGGATAAATATAATTTGTGGTAGCATGTGGATAAGTGATGTTATTTATTTTGGATACAATTAAGCTTTTATGTGGTCCACATTCACTTCTATCTGTCATGGAAATGTTTTAGTGCCGACCTAATTTGAATTTACATGTTTGAGGTGCATTATCGACCTTGGAGAGGGTTTCAAGGTTGAGGATGGTACAAGTATGAGTTGAATTGTTGAAGGAGGTCAAGATAGATGAAAGTGTGAAGTGTGTGATGTGAATGATGAAAAATTTTGTTGAGCAGTGCGAACTTTCAAGTGTTGGAATACCAGATGCATTGAGCAGAATGTGTCTACAATCATTTAAACAAACTGCGAAAGTGTTCGAGATATTGTGGTGGATTTTCTATTGCATTGAGATCATGTTCTTGTTGTAACATTTCTTCTTTATATTCTTTTTCATGCTGGTTGTGAGCCTTGGTTGTGATCATTTCTGGACAATGTGTCCTATTTTGGCAGTGAGCCCTTGTAACAAGTTTTGTAATTACTTATATTATGAGTTGATCCTCACCATGTTTTTTTCCTCATTGGGTTTTCCATGTAAATCTGGTGTTCTCTTGTGTATGGTGTTAAATCTATTTTAATTTCAGTTATTTGTTTTTCATGTTAATTCATCATAACAGACTAAGGGTTTAATGAATGCATGTGGATTTGAATGTTAATGAGGGTTTTGATGTTTTGATAGGATACAATTGATTCACCCCCGTCCCCCCCTCTTATTTGTCTTGTTCATTCAAAAAATTCCAATGAAGAAGAGGTAGATTTATAATGGAATATAATACTCTCATTTACATAACACACCACCTTGGTCCATTCCCAACACAAATGCATCACCAAGGATACGATAAAAGCACTTATAACCATTAAATTTACATCACTACTAGCTAGAGGAAGAAAATTAAAAAATTTAAGTGCATAGGATATGGTTAGGGCATGGGAAAATGACATATACAAAACACAACTACTAGCATTAAATATGATGTAGGAGCATCCTTGGTTCTTTGCAATCCTACATCAACCAAAAATATTTTTCATTCAGTTTTCTTCTTGTTCTTGTTCAAGTTGGAAAATTTGGTATTTCATCATATTTTCTCTCCAGATCCTGCGGATCTATACTTTCATCATGGACATGTTCATTTTCCTTATTCCAATATTTCATCTTGATTGGATCTTTTTCTGGCAAGTTATCGCTTTCTATTAAGTGACAGTTTCTAGAATCGGAACGAGAATAATTTCAAACCTAACGACTAGTTTGATATCTTGTGGATCTTTCTTGTAACTTGCAGATCCTTGCGTGGTGTTTTGAATTTCTCTGTGGAGTGTCCCCAACCTTAATTTTAGGTCAACACTTTATCATATGCACCCGCCGAGGAGAAATTCAAATTGAAGGCTGACCTATTTCATGCACGTTACATTTTCTTCATCGGAGATTGTAATGATCTTTGGTCGACGTGGATGATCCTAGACCCCTAGATGTGATATAAATCATTGTAACCGATCATTAGGAGGACAATTAAGTAGATTGGAGATTCGATATACAATATTTTAGCTTGCATTAAGGAGCATATAGGAGTATTATATTTTGAGCATGTTATATCAGACCTATGAGTCGAATCTGTAAGCCCGAATGTGGCCGACTGTGTGTAATCAAAATTTATGACTGCATTTGCCTCCATATTATGTGTTGCTTCCATTGTGTAACTCTTGTTGCACGGTTTGGATAGTTCTCTCTGAGGACCCTCTTGTCATGATTGCACCAGATTGGTATCAGAGTGAGATTCATTTCATGAGAGATCATTAGAGTTTGCGAAGTCCTATTGAATATTTGTTGTGGGTGGTAGACTGAGGATCTGACCTATAGTTGCAGAGGACTTGTGTAAACATGAAAGAAATAAGAAATGGTAGAGGAAATGGAGAACGTGGAAATGTAGACCTAGCTATAATGGAGATGTTGAGAGGAATTGTTTCCAGATTAGAAGCACTCAAAACGGCCCAGAGGAGAGGTCAACTACTTGATGATTTGAGTGATGAAGAGGTGGAAGAATAGGAAGAAGGGGAAAGAGAAAATCAACCTGGCTTGGATCAAGGAGAAGAGAGGTTCATAAGAGCCCTAACCAAAGTAAATGCTAAACTGCATTTCAATCCACCGGATTATAGTGGAAAGTTGGATTTGGGTGAATTTCTTGATTGGATAATGGAGATAGAGAAGTATTTTGATTTTGAAGGTACCACAGAAGACAAGAAGGTGAAATTTTCTTGTACAAAGTTGAAAGGAAATGCATCCCTTTGGTTGGAACATTTGCAAACAAATGGGTAGAGAAGAGTAAAGGAGAAGATAAAATCATGGGATCATATGGTAAATAAGTTAAAGAAAAAATTTATGCCTGCAAACTATCAGATCAGTTTGTTCTGAAAGCTACGGAATTTCAAGCAAAAGGAGTCAAGTGTGATAGAATATATTGAAGAGTTCTACAAGTTGAATATTATATCTGGACATTTGGAGGATGATATCGAGCAAGTAGCCAGATATGTGAATGGTTTGAGGTCATTTGTATAGGATGAGATCAATTTGATAAAGTTGCTGAGTGTGGAGGAGGCATATCAATGTGCCCTAAAAGTAGAAGAGAAGCTAAATAAAAGATATGAGAAGAGACAAAGAGGAAGAGGTGGAAGATTTCAGAGAGGAATAAATTTTATTCGAGGAGGAAGAGGATATTTTACAGATCAGAATAAAGATAAGGAAGTCAGTAAGAATGATAATCCATACCGTAGAGATGATGGAAAATCTTACTAAAGAGGAGGATATGGTGGTTACCGGAATGAGGGTTATAGAAAATATAATAGAGGATAGGAGAAAAGAGTATTAAGGGGAACTTGTTTTAAGTGTGGTGGAGAAGGACATAGAGCATTTGAATGTAATCAGGGAGAGACAAGAAGAAAGACAGAGAACAATAGAAGAACAACCTTTGTTGAGGAGGATCATGTCAGATCATCTAATAAACCGAAAGAGGGAGAAGTGTTGGTGAACAAAAGAGTATTGTGTCAAAGTGAGATGGAGTAGGAACCGTTACAAAGAAAGAATTTGTTCTGAACTAGATGCAAAGTAGGTGGTAAATGTTGCAAAGTGATTATTGACAGTGGAAGCTCTGAGAACTTGGTTTATGAAGAAATGGTGACCAAATTGAAGTTGGAAAGATTGGAACACCTGAAACCCTATCAAATAGCATGGATTCAAGATGAGCATAAGATACTAGTAAGTGAACAATGTTTGGTAAAACTGAAGATAGGAAATTATCATGATGAAGTTTATTGTGATATCATGCCTATGGATGTGTGCCATATTTTGTTGGGAAGGCCTTGGCAGTATGATAGATAGGCTATTCATGATGGAAAGAAGAACATTTATACCATTATTTCAAATGGGATGAAGCATACTTTGTTACCATTGGAGGATGTTCCTAAAGTTGAGTTTTGTACGAATGGTGGAATTTTTTTGGTTGATAGAAGGAGATTCTTGGATGGAATGATATATGATAGCATGTGCTATGCCTTAGTTCCTAAGAATATTGAAGACTTGAAGCATGTAGAAGAACAACCAGAGGAGATAAAGGAGTTGTTCACATAATATGAAGCTATCATTTTAGAGAATGTACCTGATGGATTGCCACCTATAAGGAGTATTAGTCATTGCATGGACCTTATTCTTAGAGCTAGTTTTCCCGATAAAGTAGTACATCGGATGACATTGACAAAAAATGAAGAATTAAATAGACAAGTGCAAGAGATTTTGAGGAAGGGTTTGATCAGATAAAGCTTAAGTCCTTGTGCAGTACCTGTTGTGCTAGCACCTAAGAAGGATGAAGAATGGAGGATTTGTATAGACTCTGAATCCATAAAAAAATCAGAGTGAAGTATAGATTTCCCTTGCCCCGGATGGATGACATTATGGATTGTTTGAGTGGAGCTAAATAATTTACAAAGATATATTTGAAGAGTGGATATCATCATATCAAAATCAGAGAAGAGGGTGAGTGGAAGACAACAGTCAAGAAAAATGAAGGATTGCATGAGTAGTTGGTGATGCCTTTTGGACTAACAAATGCAGTGAGTACTTTCATGAGGCTGATGAATGAGGTATTGAATAAATTCTTGGGTAAGTTTGTGATTGTCTATTTGGATGACATCTTGATTTTTAGTAAGACTGGAGAAGAACATTTGTTGCATATAAGACAAGTTTTGCAAAGGTTGAGAGAAGAGCAATTGCTAATAAACATTAATAAGTGTAGTTTCATGAAGAAAGAATTGATATATCTAGGATTTGTGATATCTGCGAATGGATTGGAGATGGATTCTAAGAAGGTAAGAGAAATTATTGAATGGCCTATAGTAGAAAGCATTGGATATGTAAGATCATTTCATGGATTGGCTAGTTTCTACCAAAAGTTCATTAGGAATTTTAGTTCTATTGCAGCCTTATGACCAAAACAATGAGGGGAGATAAGAAGGATTTTAGGTGGACATCTGGAGTAGACCGTATTTTTGATTTGTTGAAACAGAAAGTGACTGATCAACCTGTGTTGTCTTTACCATACTTTAATAAGGTATTTTAGGTAGACTGTGATGCAAGTGGAAATGCAATTGGAGCAATATTAAGTCAAGAAGGAAGACCAGTAGCTTATTTCAGTGAGAAATTGAATGATACTAGGAGAAGGTATTCAAAAAATGACTAGGAGTTTTGTGCTATACTTCAAGCCTTGAAGAAGTGGAGACATTACTTGTTGCCTAAGGAGTTTATGTTGTATAAAGATCGTCAAGCCTTACAATATTTGAACATCCAAGGTAAGTTGAATCAGAGACACATGAGATGGGTGGAATTCTTGCAGAGCTATACTTTTTTTTTAAAACATAGGAGTGGAAAGTCAAATAGAGTTGTTGATGTTTTGAGTAGGAGAAGGAATTTACTGGCAGAAATGAGAGTGGAGACTTTAGGCTTTGATTAATTGAAGAGCTTGTATGAGGAAGACCTAGATTTTGCAGAAACTTGGAGATCTTGTAACGAACCATTCTTGGAGGATAGGAATCAGTGGTTGGATTATTTCATTCAAGAGGATATGTTGTTCAGAGGGAATCAATTGTGTATATCCCAGAGTTCAATGAGGGACAGTTTGGAGAAAGAAAAACATAGTGGAGGATTAGCAGGACACTTTGGAATTGATAAGATAGTAGCATTGGTAAGTGAGAATTACTTTTGGCCATAGATTCATAAGGATGTTAGGAAATTTGTGTAGAGTTGCAGAGTTTGTCAAGTTGCAAAAGGGAGTGGTCAAAATGTTGGATTTTATAAGCCTTTGATAGTTCTAGAGAGACCTTGGGAGGATATCAGCATGGATTTCATACTTGGTTTGTCGAAGACACTAAGAGGTAATGATTCCATATTTGTGGTGGTGGATAGATTTTCTAAAATGGCACATTTCATACCCTGTAAGAAGACAACAAATGTAGTACATGTAGTAGACTTGTTTTTCAAGGAAGTAGTCAGATTGCATGGATTACCTAGGAGTATTGTTTCAAACGGAGATACAAAGTTTGTTGGTTACTTTTGGAGGACACTTTGGAAGAAGTTAAAGATAGATTTAAAGTTCAATTCTACTTTTCACCCACAAATTGATGGATAGACATAGGTAGTAAATAGGAGTTTTGGGAATTTGCTGAGATGTTTGGTTGGGGAAAAGAGCAGAAGTTAGGATTTAGTCCTTGCACAAATAGAGTTCGCTTATAATAATTCAGTGAACATGAGTACCAGAAAGACACCTTTTGAGATTATTACTGGAGTTCATCCTAAAGTTATATTAGAATTGCAAGACATCAGTAAGGAAGATAAAAGGAGTGCATAAGAAGAGGAATTCACATAGCATATGAAGAAAGTGCATACTCAAGTAAAGCAACAATTGGAAGATATGAACCGAAAGTATAAGGAGCGAGAATATGAAAAGAGGAGACATAAGGAGTTGTAAGTTGGAGATGAAGTGATGGTGTATTTGAGGAAGGAAATATTCCCAGTTGGCACATACAATAAGCTCAAAATGAGGAAGTTTGGACCCTATAAGATTTTTGAAGAAATTTGATTCAAGAAATGCTTACGAAGTAGAGTTACCGGGTGGCATGGGTATATCACCTATATTCACATTACGGAGCTACACCAGTACCATGAAGTAGAATTCAATGAAGACAATAAAGAAAAAATGGAGAAATAGTTTCCTAAACAACGATCAGATGAGATAGAAGAGATTTTGGACATCAGAGATGGGAGGAAAACGCATGGAAGACAATACAAAGAATATCTTGTGAAGTGGAAAGGCAGACCAATGGAGGATTCTTCTTGCATTTCTCAGGATGAGGTAGACTGTATTGGTTTTCCTTTAGCCCTAGCAAAGTGAGGGACTCACTTTTCAAATAACCTCAGATGTCTGATGTAGGAGCATCCTTAGTTCTTTGCAATCCTACATAAACCAAAAATATTTTTCATTTGGTTTTGTTCTTGTTTAGTTCTTGTTCTTGTTCAAGTTGGTAGATTCAATATTTCATCATATTTTCTCACCAGATCCTGCAGATCTATACTTTTTATCATGGACATGTTCATTTTCCTTATTCCAAAATTTCAACTCGATTGGATCTTTTCCCAACAAGTTATCGCTTTCGAATTAAGTGACAATTTCTAGAATTGAAACTAGAATAATTTCAAACCTAACGGCTAGCTTGATCTCTTGTGGATCTTTCCCGTAACTTGTGGATCCTTGCGTGGTGTTTCGAATTGCTCTGTGGAGGGTCCCCAACCTTAATTTTAGGTCCACACTTCATCATATGCACCCACTGAGGAGAAATTCAAATTGAAGGTCGGCGTATTTCATGCACGTTACATTTTCTTCATCAGAGATTGTAATGATCTTTGGACGATGCGGATGATCCTAGACCCCTAGATGTGATATAAATCATTGTAACCGATCATTAGGAGGACAATTAAGTAGATTGGAGATTTTATATGCAAGATTTCAACTCGCATTAAGGAGCATATAGGAATATTATATTTTGAGCATGTTATATCAGGGCTATGAGCCGAATCTATAAGCCTGGATGTGGACGACTATGTGTAATTAAAATTTATGACAATAAGAATGTTTTAATTTGTATTTGCCTCCATATTTTGTGTTGCTTCTGTTGTGTAACTCTTTTTGCACAATCTAGATAGTTCTCTCTGAGGACCCTCCTATCGTGATTGCACCAAAATACTTTAATAGCTTGGAGACCATCAAGTGTGAGCCTCACTTACCATGTTTGAGTTCTTCCAAATATCTAAATTCAATATGATATTGGAGGAAAACAATATAGATCAATGGCTTGCATAAAACCATATAGGCTCAAGATTCACAATTAATGTCACTTTGGAATGTCAAGCCAATGAGAATGGAGCACATGTTGCACCCAAAACCATCACCAAGCAAAAGAAAAAACTATTTTTATGTCATGTTTCAAAGGGGTCCCACTGAAGAAATGTAGTACCATGATAATCTACCATAGGGACATAAATAGACCCTCCATAAGTATGGAATACAAATAATTTTAAGATTAATAAACCTTTCCAATGCAATTAGGCATATAGGTTTCTCATCATTACAACAAATACAAAATTAAGATGTATTTAGAACATCCTTAGACAAAGATTAACCTTTTAATATTTAAATGGAACAAGCTTTCACAAATGACATGTATAAGAAAGCAAACACTAAACTTAGAATAGAAACTCTAACCATAATAAATAGTGATTGACATTTAACCTAAGAGTTATAATATACCAAGGTAACATAAATTATCAAGAGCTTTTTTCCACATCAAATTGATAACATTAAAATAGTAAATCTAAAGACTAATAGAAATAAATATAGACTTTTACCTTTTTCATTTAAATAATCATCTACTTGAATATAACATTATGGTGTTTCCTACTAAATCCCTACCATTTGTATACTTGGAAGAAAAAATGGTTCATGACAAACTAGAAAAAAAGTAAATTAACATTGAATTGTAGACAAAGTCATGTTGGAATTATTATTTTTAAATAATATGCATGAGATCTAAAGCAAGTAGGTTGCCCCTTACTAAATGTTTGGTTCCAAAGGGCAACATACAATCTCCCTAGTGACTAGGTCTATTAATTGACAATTAAATAAAAATCAACACAAATTCTTCTAGGAAGGTAAGCAAAGTGAAAGAAAATGGCACTTTTTTAGTTGGAAGAAGATAATACTTTCTAGCTTAAGAGTTGATTTAGGATTAAAGGCTTCATATTTGGTCAAATATTTTTTAATTACTAATCTTTCCTAGTAATTCATAAGAAATTAAATGACATGTATTTGAAATAAGATATAAAGTCAAATTAGGGTTGATCCCATAGTGTGATGGTTAAGTGGTGGCATTATACCCGTGGCCACTTAGGTTCAAGTCTCTGGACTTGAACCCCAACTCCTCCTTCATTGGATTGGTGTACTTGTGAAGCTTGTGCCCTTGTTGGCTTACCATGCTCGTGGGAGTGGTTTCCCCCCCTCACTGGGTTGGTGTGCTCATAGGCCTTATGCCCTCGTTGGACTACTGTTCTCGTGGGAGGGGATTTCTCTTGTGTTCATGTTGAAGATGAGGTCCCTCGTTTGTGGCCTCACTGGTTCATAACTTTAGTCATAAAGTGTGGATCTATCAAATAATTGTTTAATTAAGAGTCGTTTAATTAATAAGAATGTTAGAATAATTTTGCTTGTTTCATTCAATAAAGTTTCAATTAATTAAAAATATAACTGAATCATATTTAATTTTCAAAAAATTAACATAATCTTTTTATACATGATAACTTAATAAATTATAATTTAAACACACTTTTATAATACTATAATCTATTATAAAAAAATAAAATATTAATATTTAAATAATATAATTATTTCTATAAAAAGAAAAAAAAAAACCTATTATGTATGATGGTTTAGGTTAAGTATAAGGGAACAAAAATGTTAGTGGATTTCTACCATGACCAATGGTATGATTAACCCCAATCTTTTTGATAATTACATTTACAATGATGGGTTGTAATTAGTGTCGAGCATCAAAATTTATCAAACATTGTAATCTAGAGATTTTATCGATGCAATAATTAGTCCATTCTTATGAAAGTTGGTTTTAAAGGACTTCCAAAAAAATAACTATATTTGGGACAAAACCCTTCATTGGAATATGTAATTAACGAATGCTGCCTAAATTTAGTGAATCCAACTTAATTTGGCTACACTAGATGATAAAGGAGTGTACAAACACTTGAATACACTTTTGTTGGAGATTATGCAAGCTCACCATGAGATGATAAGGAAATGGAAAATATCTACCACATTATTTAGCCTATATGATGGAAAATATAAGAATGATTATTTGTTTTAATGAAATGGTATTACCTTTTTACTATTGGAAAAAAATTTAAGGAAAAAAAAAAGGGGTTATTCAAGGTCATTAATGTTATTAATGAATATTTAATTTATTAAAATAAAACAATTAGTAATAAATGTTTAATAAATTAATATTTTAAACATTAAATTAAAAGTATAGTGTATTTATTTAAGGAAATTATATTAAAGTATAATATTCAATGTTAGGTAAAATTTAATCATTTAGGTATATAATAGATTGTGTTGTTATTCTTATTATTTGGAATTATGACAAATTCAAAATTTTGGGTAGATTGAATTCATGTTGTGTGGGATTAAACTTCCATGCCATGAAAATGTTATGAAGTGTAGGATTGATCTTGCTATTTGTAATTTTTCATGATTCATCATGTTGTTGTGAAATTAAATTCACAAATTATCATAAGTTTATTAGAGAGTCTTTATCAGGAAGTTATTTTACTATTTTTATTTTGTGAATCTTGTGACATGTGTCATGAGATCATTTTTCCAATTTTCTCTATTTTTCATAAATGTGAATGTATATATTTATAAAAAGATTACTTATGATTAATGAATGAATGCACCTATTCACAATTTATAATGAATATCTCTAGTTTTTCTCTTCTGTAAAATATCTCTTTATGTAGAAGAATTACTACAAAGATCCCTAGCTCTTGTAGAGCTACTTGTTGACATGGATGTTACACACACACCAATAGGCAGATAAATTCTTGTCAAATGATCAAAGGAACCTATCTATCTTGAAAGATCACTAAGGTTTTCTGGTTAAAGATGATCTTAGCCATCCCAAGGCTCGAGAATGTCAGGTCTTGACATACTACGCTCACTCAAGGTTTGTTGTGCAAAAATGTTGTTAATCACGAGGGGTATCTTGTTTTAGAGCTTTGAAACTTTGATAAAATAGAGTAACATAAATATTTGGAAAATTTAACATGTATTACTCTTCACAATTCATGATTCCAAGTTATTTGCAAAAGATTACTAAAAAACAAATTAAAGAAATAAAATATCCTAGAATTTAAAGGTGCTCCTAGCTATTATCCACACATATACCAAGAAATAAACTAAATCAAAGCATAAAATACTCTATGTTTCACTAGATTGCTTCACATCTATGCATAGAATAGTGCAATAAGTTTAAAGAAAACAACCATTTACCGCTGAAACAATATCAATATGCACTTGAGTTTGGTGCAACACATTGGCTCTTTTGATAAGAGTAAATAGTCAATTTTGTAAGATTTACGATCAGGAAATAGCTTTCAAAAGGATTTTATATTAGCAAATTCTATGGAATATACAAGTTTTTAAGCTGGAATTGAACAAAAAACATGAAAATAGAAGTAAAATTGGTGATAGCCAATCTTAAGTCTATATAGTTCAAAAAAATTTGAACCCTTAAAATAAATAAATTGTGTTGTTATTCTTATTATTTGGGAATTATGACAAATTCAAAATTTTGGGTAGATTGAATTCATGGTGTGTGGGATCAAACTTTCATGCCATGAAAATGTTATGATGTGTAGGATCGATCTTGCTATTTGTAATTTTTCATGATTCATCATGTTGTTGTGAAATTAAATTCGCAAATTATTATAAGTTTATTAGAGAGTCTTTATCAAGAAGTTATTTTACTATTTTTATTTTGTGAATCTTGTGACATGTGTCATGAGATCACTTTTCCAATTTTCTCTATTTTTCATAAATGTGAATGTATATATTTATAAAAAAATTACTTATGATTAATGAATGAATGCACCTATTCACAATTTACAACGAATATCTCTAGTTTTTCTCTTCTGTAGAATATCTCTTTATGTAAAAGAATTACTGCAAATATCCCTAGCTCTTGTAGATCTACGTGTTGACGTGGATGTTACACACACACCAATAGGCAAATAAATTCTTGTCAAATGATCAAAGGAACCTATCTATCTTGAAAGATCACTAAGGTTTCCTGGTTAAAGATGATCTTAGCCATCCCAAGGCTCGAGAATGTCAGGTCTTGACATACTAGGCTCACTCAAGGTTCGTTGTGCAAAAATGTTGTTAATCACGAGGGGTCTCTTGTTTTAGAGCTTTGAAACTTTGATAAAATAAAGTAACATAAATATTTGGCAAATTTAACATGTATTACTCTTCACAATTCAAGATCCCAAGTTATTTGCAAAAGATTACTAAAAAACAAATTAAAGAAATAAAATATCCTAGAATTTGAAGGAGCTCCTAGATATTATCCACACATATACCAAGAAATAAACTAAATCAAAGCATAAACTAATCTATGTTTCGCCAGATTGCTTCACATCTATGCATATAATAGTGCAATAAGTTTAAAGAAAACAACCATTTACCTCTAAAACAATATCAATATGCACCTGAGTTTGGTGGAGCACATTGGCTCTTTCAATAAGAGTAAACAGTCAATTTTGTAAGATTTACGATCAGGAAATAGCTTTCAAAAGGATTTTATATTAGAAAATTCTATGGAATATACAAGTTTTTAAGCTAGAATTGAACAAAAAACATGAAAATAGAAGTAAAATTGGTGATATCCAATCTTAAGTCTATAGAGTTCAAAAAAAAATTGATCCCTTAAAATGAATAACATCTGGCCCTTTATAGAACACAACTTGGCCTCAATCGATTACAAACAACACATGGCTAAGTGAGAATAAGCCAATCAAAAAATAGCACGTGACACAAAAATGATAGGTGGCACTTGGGAGATATTTTCGCCATTCTTCAAATAAGTCAAAGATACTTTGATTCCTTCACTACAGTTGGAATGCTTTAGAATCATGGGAAAATGCACATTAGTTCCACTTCCATATTCATCAGGGTTTATTAGAGTGATTATGTAGATATAGAAGATCCATGCTTATACAAAATAGAGTGATTAGGTGGTTATAGAAGATTCGGATTAAACCTTCAAAATGTGAGAAAAATTTGTTGACACTTCAAAATTATTGGCCCCATCATCAAGTTCTAGGTCTGGGAAAAGCACTTGTTGATTCACTTCAAGAAAACTTGACATTGTGTTGGCCTACCAAAAACTCAGGTCTCCACTTTCTTGGTTATCCTCTACTCACCCTCAAATATTTCTTTCATGGATTCATCTCCACCCTTTCTAAGCCTATACTCCCGAAAAGTCGTCAACTCTCAATTTCCCAAAAAGTCATCAACTCTTGATTTATATCCTCCCTCAAGGTACTTTGTGTCATATTATAACTATATTTGTGTTGTGCATGTTGGAAGATGGTCAACACTCCCCTCACGATTCGTGACATGGACTAACCACCTCTCGTGGATCCATTAATTCTAGCAGTTGTATCGGGCATTAATAGGTCAATCTTTTGGTGCAACGACAACTGTGTGCCAACAAGTGGTGTCAGAGCCAAAGGTGTCGGGTTCGAATCCCCTCGGGTAATGCTGAGGGGGATTTTGTTGGCAGATGGTCAACGCTCCCCTCAAGATTTGTGACATGGAATAACCACCTCCCATGGATCCATTAACTCTGGCAATTGTATTGAGCATTAACAGGTTGATCTTTTGGTGCAACAACATTTGTGGGCCAATAGTGCATACTCCTTTGTTACTTTCTTTATGGCTTCATTCCTTTGTAACATATCAATTTCATACCTTCTTGTGTGATTTCAATACCTGATTATTTCCTCAAGGAATTCCCAATTTAATGACTAAATGGGGTCATTAATTACCTTCTCAAACCAACCTCTCAATGCTTTCACATCGACATTATCTTGTCCTACACTTTCAAGATAACACATATGTTGTGTCAACATTTCTATGAGGTCTAAGTCCTTTTCTACCATTTTTTCATTTTCCATAATGATATTTTCCAACCAAGTTATATATTGCAGCAATGCATCTCTTTCCCAACTTAACTATAATCTTTATGTCTTCAGTTTTGAAATATCATGTTCCATGACTACAGTTTCTTCTATAAATACTTTAACTTTTATCTTTTGAATAACATCCAATCGTCACATCTCTATATCATTATTCTCTATGCAATCCTTGCATCCATCTAAGAGCCTCTTAGATTTATCGAGCCATCGGAATACTTCTTTAAACTTACCAATAGCTTCTCTTATCTTTTCCTTTCCATGTTGCATCAAACTTCTCATCCAGTCATCAAACACACTCATTTTGTGTTTCAATCCCTTAAAAGCATCCACTTGTTCCTTGGACACCAACACTAGATTGGGTGGTAACTTAGTCAACAATTGACTTGGTTGAGCTATAGTTTTAATGAAATCTTGCAAGTGAGATATGTGCTCCTTCAATTCCCTTTTCTTTTGTTTATCCTTCCTCATACGAGCAACAATTTGCTCCAAATTCATCTTGATTTCTTCTAACTCTTGATCCCATGAAGAATGCCCTAGGTTAATTGTGGAAATTTGATAATCTCGAGATGTCACCTCATGCTTATCTTCCTCTCCAATATGAGTGTCTATTTGAAGGACCTTTCCCCCATCTGAGTTTCACCTAACAATGTGCCTAACCCTTTCTCTAGTCTTAGGCGTCAAGGTTTCACCTTCTACATTATACTCTTAAAATATAGAGGCGCCAATTGTACTTGCAATGGTGGAGCTAATTGTTGAGCCAACCAATCAAGTATGTCTTCACTTGGCCTTGCCTCTTCTATCCTTTGTTCCTATCGATCTTGTTGCTCAGGAACACTTTCTTTCAGCACCTAACTTTTATCACCTACAACCTCAAATTCCTTTTCCATATCACCCCCTGGTAGCAAAGATTTCTAATTCATTTGGTCCTCTTTTCTTTTCTCTTCTTCCTTGAGTCTCGTCTCTTCTACCCCTTCCTTCTCTTTCTCAACATGACTTCCTTGGACTAGTGATTCAATTGAGCTAGGACATTAGGGTTTTCAATACTCGATTGTTCTTTATCTAGGGCTTGTGTGGACTCAACATCTTTGCTTTTATCTGGACCTTATTCTTGACCATATGCTTTCTCTAGAATAGTCTCTACTTCAATTTCCATTTGTTGAGGCTAGTCCTCAACTACCTCTGTATTGAGGGCATCTTCATGCACCTCTTCTCATTCTACCAGGGAAATGGGCTCTTGAGATGTTGTACCAATTTGCACATCTCGAGGTTGCACATTTTATTCTATTAATTTTTTCTCCCTTTTGTTGATTTCCACATTAAGTGGGTTGATATGCTATGATTCCTAGATCCTCAACAATATCAGGATGTACCTCTATCTTAGGCTCCTCCTCAATAATTAGTTGGACTGCTTGAATTACTTCTAGTTGTTTTCCTTTATAATGTTGTACCAAGGCACTCCACTTTTTCACCTCCTTTAAGGTATGATCCATGGTTATTTTTTATTCTTCCTCTAGTATTGGATGCACTTCTCACACGGTTTGTCTCATCGTTGCAATAATTACTGATGGGGGAGAAGAGAACATAGAAGCTACCTATTGGTATGTTGATATTTTCCAACTATATACATGTTGTTTCATAGCTATTTCCTTTGGGGTTAGAAACCCTGCTCTAGGTAATGCAATAGAAGAAGATTCCATTGTTGGTGTTTTCAACATATTGGTGGGAATAGCCCTAATCTCCCTGTTAGGATCATCTAACTAAGAATTCACTAAAACTTCATGACTTGGGATTTCAACAATCCTTTCCTTGCTTTCCTCAAGGGCCCTCTACTATCTTCCTTTTCTTTACCAAATAGTTATCATATCTTGATTCACTTATCACCTTTTACTTCCTCTTTCTCCCAAAAGGATGTGATTACTATTCCATTGACCTTTAGTTGCTAGATATGTCTTTCTATCTAGATTTGGCTAAACTCAATTATTGGTCTGGATATTTCTTCTAATGTTCTCATCTCATGTTGTTTCCAATCAAGGTTTGGGATAGGGTCATTAAAAATATTATATGATTCATATATGGAATTTAGGACCTCTCCATTATCCTTTGTTATTTTCAATGGAATATCATGTGTCCCAGAAGTCACCATCTGGGCCAATGTCAGCCTTTGGTATAACCATTTCTTGGCTTCACTTTCATTTTCATAGTCACTTCAGTAATATTCCAAATGGGGAATGTGAGCATAACTTTTATTGATCTGCTTAGCGAGTCTCTCCATTGGATCATAATTATTGATTTTCAATCTGGATTCCTCCAACCCAAATGACCTCAATTCATTATCTGCTAACTTAAAACTTTTGGTTGAAGCACACTTGTAATCTCCTAAGATAATAGGAAACCTAATTTTGGTCCCTTTTTATGAGCTTGCAGATAAGCATCATGGGACTCCATCACTTACCTTGCAAACTCAAGAAATAATATTTTGCATATAGGATATTTCAGCAGCATATAGCGATAGCCTGAGAATCCTTCAATCCTGATATATGTGAATTTTGGGGACTGGATATACCAACACCCATAGTAATGAATGGCATCTTGTGCAAATAGGGATATTCTCTTAGCCTTATCCCCCTCCATTATTTGGATCAACCTCATTCAGAAAGAACCATTTACCCTTTGGTAATGCTTCAAGTATTCATTAGCAAATATTTATGGAAAATTTTGGTAGACCAATTTCTGCCTTGGATTTTTGCCCAAAACCCCTATCCTATTTAGCCCTTGAATATTTTCTCTTACTGCACATGAATATATAATGTATAAGGACATGAAAAATAACCCAAGAATCTAGAATTCCTAGATGTGTTCACCCAATTTCTCACTAAAAAACATAGCCTAAAGGATTTTTGTTGGGCCATCCTTCACATGTCTAATAACTTAATACATACATGGCTCAAATTTACTAATATCCTTGTTGCCTGCCATTCTGCTCAGCAAGGTGATCAGGTCCTGAATATCTAGAATAAAATCAAATCTTAGCATGGTTTTGGGCATTCTGGACACGGGCTTCTACTTAACCTTTTTTCAAAACCAGGTTAACAATATAACCCTCTTGTTATGTTCCTCCATATTGGTGTAGGCCCTCATTGATTCTCCTATTTGTAATTTATTCATTATTTTGAATATTGAGATTCTTAATGTTTGAGCAATCCTTTCTAGGGTTAGGTCTGCATAAACTCTTCCTTCCTTCACGACTGCCCTTCTATCCACATCATACCATTGAATACATTCCAAACCAATTATGGAGCATCCATTGCTTATGGAAACCCCGTGGTTAGGTGCAATCCACTTGCTACTATGTTTTTAGCACATCAGTTGGCATTAGGCTACCTAACCCTCTCCATAATTTTTATTTTTTTAAAATTTCCTGAATGGGTGTCTTTTACCAACCCATACATGAGAATTGCTTGGAATACGAGAAACTCAAACTAATGTTTAGGTTGCTTCTTTTGTGCACTCATGGTCTCCCTTGGATCTTACATGATTAGTATATATATGATTCATGTAAAAATTAGAGTAAATTTTATCAATGTGTTTCCTTTAGTTCATCCTTATGAAATTCCATTACCCATATTGTTTATTCATCAATTTTGAGTTAATTTCAATAAAATGCATGCAAGATTACTCAAGAATAACTAGGAAAAGCATTACTTTCATGGGTACCAGACACATGCAAAATAATTTTTAGAACTCAATTGAAAGAGATGTTGAACAAACTTGGAGACTAGGATGGGGGTGAATCAATCTACATAAAAACTTAATCCCTTTTGGACCTTGAAACTTTCAATACAATATAGTCATATTATCACAACTAAAACCCTTAATCAGATATAGCAGTTTAAACCCTTAGCATGATCAATAATACTCAGTAAGGAAAGATATAGCAGTTCTACTTTTAATCAAATCAGTAGCAGTGAGAAATAATTTGATAACACACATGCACAAGGAGAGCACTAGATTTACATTGAAATCCCAATGAGAAAAAAATGATAAGAGTTAACTCAATATAAAATTCTCACTACTAAAAAGACTTGCAAGAAGGTTCATTGCCTTAGAGAAAGATATAAAGGACTTGTAGAACTGAAGCCAGCACAACTTCAAGAGAAATATATAGAGGACCTGATGAGATTCACTATCTCAAAGCAAGATATAAAGATTTAGATAAAGATTACAATGCTTGTCAACATAATACTTAGCTGACTGGGGCATTATAACACATATGATTCTATCTTTCCTCTTCAAAATGTAGCACTAACTCTGTTGGATATTCAATACATTCCAAACACTTTCATTTTTGCACTTGTACACTTCTCCATTAGGCTACATCTAAAATAATCTTGTATTTATATCCACTAAAACTCTTCAAAACTTTAATTAGGTCAGCCAGGAAGAAGATAATCAATGAATTCAACAAGTTAGCCACCAAAAAACTAATGTGGTTCTATCCCAAAGATAGAGAGGACCAAAAAAGAGCTTATTTTAGCTTCCAATGTGATCCAAAACAATTCACACGCTAGCACACAACAACCTAATTTGGCATCAAGGAAAGATGTAAATGAAACTTTGAAGCACATAACCGATCAGCTCAAAATCATTCTTCAATTGATTTTTCTCAAGGTAGTTCTAACCAAGATAGGTCAGGACCCAAATCTAAATTAGGACATATTCAGTTGATAGCATTGACCCATAAACACATGACACATGCAAAGGAACAAGCATTGTCAACCAAATATCTACAAATAACCCAGAAAGCCAACTCAAGACATAATGCATCACTAAACAAAATAATCAGCATCGCACAAATCACATGGGGATGTTCCATGAACATACAAATAACACTTTTATACCCTTCTTTCATACTGTCATGCCACTAGCAACCACCACAAACCAAACAAGAACAAAATACTTCATCCAAGATGCACAAAATTCATAACTAGAAGATATAACATTAACATATCATCTTACAGACCACTCATCACATTAAATTAAAACTAAGACACATCACAAGCATTAAGAGAACATTCACCAAGTTGCAAGAGCAAAGACATCAATGTATAGAAATGTAGAGAATTTTTCAGACTAGTCTGGACAATGAACAACACTACCAACCTTTTTTAATTCACAAAAATCTCATCGAAAAAACAAGTAACCTAAAAAAGATATGAGTGCAACATCCACAGAGCACCAAGATTGAATCCCAAACTCCAAGACCAAAACTTCAAAAATAGAGGAATGCAAATCATTCTCCCAAACAGACTTCAATGCAGCTTCCTAAACCATAAATACTTAAGTACCTTACGGAAGCCAAATCTTTCTTTCAACAACACATACTTCATCAAGAGCATCAAGAGATAGCAAAAGACATATTTTAGACCTTCAACAACATCTCTCCACTATAAGCAATACTTCTTAATGCTTCTAATATTCATCTTAATATACCATTATGAAACTAACTCTACTGATAGAAATTGTAGTCAGTGACATCCAACAATAAGCTTTAGCAAACATAAGATAAGGCATGACAACTATTCATGAACTTTAGCAACTCTTCTTAGATAAGGCATGACATCCAACTTCAGCGACTCTTCTCTAGATAAGGTATGACATCAATGACAACCAGCAATCAATAATTTCCTCAAGTGTTGACATTAGTGACTATCAACAATCTCCTCATGTGTTGACAACCAACAATCAACAATCTCCTTAGGTGTTGACATCAATGAAAGCCACTGCCAACAATCTCCCCCTTTAGCATTGATGGCAACACACACTACTCACTCTTCCCCTTTGACATTAAGGACAAAGGGCCATAAAACAATAGGAAACTCTTTGACTTTAGGAACAAAGGGAAAAATATCTTCAAATAAAGCAACAACACATTCACCCCCTTTGACCAGCAGTACTTTTGTACAACAACATCAAACTCATCCTTACTACCAGCTCCCCCTGAGTGGTAGTAGACATCAATCTAGGAGAAAAGGATGACATGAATTTCTCCCCCTGGAAAGATGCACCATCTATGCATCTAGCTAGAACAAGGAGGGGCAATAACCCCCAACTTTTGTTAGAGATACTCAAAAGTATCCTTTGAAAGTTCCTTTGTGAATATATCTATAATTTGATACTCGATAGGCACATACTCCATTTAAACTTCATGTTATGCAACTTTCTCTCTCAAAAAGTGATACTAGATAAAGATGTGTTTAGTTGAATGCATTATTAGATTATTGGAAATATTGATTGCATTGGTATTATCACACAATATAGGAATAGGTTCATCATAAACCACCTTCACATCCTTCAAACTTTGCTTCATCTAAAGCACTTGAGTGCAACAAGATGTTGCAATAATGTATGCATCTTCCACTGTGGACAAAGACATTGAGTCTTTATTTTTACTAAACCATGAGACCAATTTGTCTCCCAAAAAGAATGCACTTCCACTTGTATTTCTCCAGTCATCAAGACAACCTGCCCAATCAACATCAGTATAGGCACTCAAAGAGAAATTTTGATCCTTTTATACCATAGACTATAATCTGGAGTTCCCTTCAAGTTAAATATTCTTTTCACAACTTTTTCATGAGATTGCTTTGAGATCAATATTAAAACACACTAAGATATGTAGAATGTCCACTAGATCTCATACAACTAAATTTGTATATACTCCAACTGACCCAAACATATGATTTTTAAAAGATAGTCATTTGGAACTATTTGTAGCACACTCCCGTTTGAAATTTTACTTGCGGTCCACCAAAAACATCTGATACAAAAAAGTAGCATCTATTTAACATAGTTGAGCATATCCATAAGACTATATGGACAAGAGATTCTTTCCTAAGGAATGTGGAGTATTCCAACATGCCTTCATCATCACTTTACTCTATCAAAACACAGACACTCTATTACTTACGACTATTATACTAGAAGGTGTAAGGACTTGACAACTTGGATACAACACCTTCACATCTTGACCAACATATATTTTGGTTTGTAAGAAAAAACACTTTCCTGTAGAGAGAAGCAAACCAAAATACCATGACTCTACCAAAGAGTATGCATTGTGAATGTCTTGGAAAACTTTTGAAACTTACCTTTCTAAAACTTATCTTTATGTGTGGTACACAAAATTGGAGTGATATCAATTAGGACAAGTGTACCAATCTCCACACATCTTTTACTTCCACCAAAAGCCTCAACAAAGGTATGCACAACAAATTTGCACACCAACTATTTTAATCCAAATCTTCCTCCATGCTGAGGATTTCAGTACCTTTTCCTTTTCAAGGGGCTAAAAGATTTTGTAATTGAAATCTCCCCCTAATATAATGCAGTATCTCAATTTGTCTCACAATCTTGTGCAAAGTGCACAAGAGGGGAATCATCCTTATCATGATCTTCCAATTCATTTCCCTTCTTTAGGTGATAGAGTGTCTCATCCCTATTCTGATTTTGAATACGTGTCTTCATAAAACCACTCATGTAATTTTTTTCCTTGTGTCCCACATTATTGCAGTTGTAGCACACAATCTTGTGTTTTGGAACAAATTTGCATTCTTGTTCACCTTAGATATGCACTTGTAATTAGGGAAAACCAGATATAAAACTAAAACAACAAGATATCAAACCCTAACTAGCACAATAGAAGCACAAACTAGCATGAAATGAAAACAAGAAAGCAAAGAAAACTGATCTCCAAGATAGATTTGATTTATCTCCATTTCTCTTCTCCACCTGCATGAGAATGAATGATTTTGAAGGTTTGATTGTTGATATGTTGATTGCTCATTTTTGTAGCATAACAATAAGATGAATATGATAGAAAAAAAATAGATAGATAGATGAGTAGATTGAGAGGAATTTTGACAGAGTGAGGATGCTAGAAGAAGATTCCCCCAAATGGCCTGTGAAAGACTTGATTTATAGGAGAAGGCTGATTTGATTTGATGCCAAGATTAAAATTCAAATTTGTGATATGTATGGCTAGGATTAAAAGTTTATTTTAGTGCCTATGACACACATTAAGTGGGTTATGACATGAGGCTAAAATTAGGATGTGAGGAAATAAGTGGGATTCTTTTATTTGTTTTGGAAGAAAAGATGCTTATGACGCACAATGAATGGGGGTAAAAATAGGATGTGAGTGGGAATCTCATAATTTAAATAATAAAATTATTTAAATTATTTGTGCATGTGAAGAGTTGTAGTCATGTGACACATGTTACAATGTGACAATAAGTGAGGGATTAATTCAAATATTTAATTTGAATTTTTTTGAGATTTATTTAATTAATTGGGAAGATGATCAAGTGGAATAAATGGGATAAGTGGGATAATGTAATGACCTAGGGTAAAATATTACAAAATGTCTTACAAGGTCATGTATCGACTATGTAATATTATGACATGGACAATTTTGGGTGTCTACATTTTGCCCCTCTTTGAGATGATGTTCGAGATGGTGAGATTTATGTCAAGTAACATCATTTCAAAGAAGCTAAGGTATGGATATATGAAAAAATATGATGCCCCAACCACTTGAGGAAGTGAGGAGTAAGATGAATGAAGGAAAGGGATGATAGAAGAATATGATGATGCAAAAGATATGAAAAAATGAGATGATGATGTAGGATATGATAATGATGATGTTGATTCCCCCTCGAGAGGATAGGCGGGTTCGACAAACATGGATATGCTCTTGAAATGAATGAAATGATAAAGGAGGGATAAGATGAATGATACAAGATAAGAAGTAGATGAAAAAGAAAAATGGCACGGTATGTTGTAATAAAGTGAGAAATCATATGTTTGATATAACACTAGACGTTATGCACCAAGGTATAAAGGACCAAGGTGACGATGTGTCTCATGCCCCAACGTAATACAACCTTGTCTAGATACAAGATATGAATATTAGTTGGGAGTGATTCGGATTTGATGCAAATGAAAGATAAAAATCATAACACACATAGGCAAACAAGAAAGCATGCACAAATGATACAAAAAAAACAAGGTATTTCCCCTATCAAGTTGTAAACCGATGATTAATTGATTGATTGGCGATGATGATAGTTTTGTCATTGTGGGGAATGATATATCCCTAGATCAACACAAGGATGATTGATTGATTGATTGATTGGGTTTACAACAAGATTAGGATCAAGACCGAAATGTTATTGGATAATTTGACTCGATTGATTAGATTGGTTGGTATGGATTAAGCATTGACTTGAATTTGGATTATTGCTTGGAATGATTGAAGATGATGGATTTGAATATTTGGATGATGATTGATGAATGATTTACTTGGAATGATTTTGATTGATTGGATTGATGGAGAAATGATTTGATTTGATGATAATGATTGGATTGATTAGAATAATAGGTTTGATTAGAATAAATTATGTGATTGATTAGAAGAATGGATTTGATTAGAAGAAGTGATGTGATTGATTAGAAGAATGGATCTGATTAGAAGAAGTGATGTGATTAGATAATTTGATGAAGAAATTGATTTGAAGAAGTTGAATTGATTGGAAAAAGTGATTTGGTTTGATTTTATTGCTTGGATTTTTGAAATGTTTTGATTTTATTGGATTTTTGAAATGATTTGATTTTTTTGGATTTTTTTCAAGACCTTTTTCAATTTTTTTGCATTTTTTTCAAGACTTTTTTGAAATGTTTTGAGATGTCAATGGATGAAAATTTGGGTAGCCTTTATGCTAGATACCAATGACAAGTGAAAACCAAGTCTAGGTGCAAGGAGATAGAGGGGATTAATGGATGAAAGGGTGGGTGATAGGATAAGGGATAAAAGGCTCATGATAGATGGATCGATAGAAAGGATAGGTCATAGTGATGGAATAGATGTATGCATCATAGAAGACCAAGGATGTGATCTCCAAAGACTACATCACATAGGAATAACATGCCCCATTCTAGGTACAATACAAGATTTTTATGATAATGCTTCCAATAGGATGGTGATAAGATGGCATTAGGAAATATGAGGTATGTCAAGAGATACCCAAAAAACATGTTTCAACATTTTTCCCCTATGTCTTCATCAAGATCAAAAGGAGAAGGGTGGATGAGTGGACTCAATATGATAGGTATGTATAATGGCTAAAGATGGTAGGTGGGAAGGAAATGATATGATAAGAAGTGACATGATAGGATAAATAGTGTAGATGAGACAAAGTGACCCCAAGTATAAGTGGCATAGAATATCAACCTACACATGACGCCTGTTTGCTAGATTTTCATCATGGTACTTATCCAGGGCGCATGTTCACCAGGTTTTCACCGTTGGATGAAGGAATTTCTCTTTACTTTTTTTTTTAATTTTTAATTTTTTTTTTGCTTTTTTGATTTTTGGATAAGAGAAGGGGGGTATGGATAGGGGGGACTCAAGTGTCTAGTTCCATGAAAGGTGATAGTCCCACTAGAGATGGATGGACCATGTCAAATGTGCTCATATATGTTGGTAAGGAATTGCATGAGTGTGAGATGGATTAGGTAGATGATGGATTATGATGTGGATTATGGAGGGATTGGTGGATTATGATGTGGATTATGTTAGGGAGATTAATGGGAGGCTTAGACAAAATCATGGACCATGAGAAGGTGATGGGGAAGATATGTAGGATAATGAGTGAAGGGTGAGGAGATGGAGGTATGTGGAATTGTTGTGAAATGGAAGGGAACCATGACCAATGATTGCACTCACTGTGATAAACGTTGAAGCTTTTGATGTGGAGGGGGTGTAGGAAGCAATGGAAATTTTTTCTTACAAGATGGGTGATGAAGTGCTTTTTGGTACCCACATAGGCCTAGTATTTTTATGACTTTAATTTTTCTTGTGGGATGGAATATGAGATTCTTTAATAGAGTGGGAATGTGAGGTGGAAGTGGATGGTTGGGATTTTTGAGATGTAGATGCCTCGTTTGAATTGTTTTCCTTTTTCTTAGGTACCCAAACCATTTTGTTTTTAGACTTTTCTTTTGAAAGTATGAGCTTATATTGCTTTTTGAATGGATTTTTCTTTGATTCTTTGCTTTTGTGTTTTAGGGCATGGGGACCCTTCATATTTTTTTCTTTATAGATAGAGGCATCAAAAATTTTGCTTTTGAAACCCATGGGTATGGTGGAATGAGTGGAAGCTTCATGTTTAGACAATGTGTGCATTGATTGGTCATGATTAGGATTTTTAGAGGATTTATGGATAGGTGGATAAGGGGATATTAGGTGTTGGGAGTAGTGGAGGTAGATTACATGGATGGATATTAGGAGTTGGAAGCAATGGTGGAAGGTGTACGGTCACATGCTTTTGACATTTGTAGGATGATGGATGAGGGATGGCAACATATGTTTTAGGCGTATGATAGGATTTATGGTGAAAAGAGGACTTAGGATGGGTGGAGGAAGTACCAACATCTTTATATTGGTGTCCTTGGGGTGTATATCCAAGGCCATAAGAGCATGGAGGGACCTTGACATGGATTGGCTCCAAAATACCTTGTTCATGAAGGCCTAAACCTTTACCTTGGTAGTTCATGTTTTGAATCATGCGATGGACAATGGGACTAGGTGTGCTTTGGACACTAGACTTGAGTTCATTATTAGATGAAGAAGGTGAAGTGGATAAAGGTTTTTGTTGTCTTAAGGAGGAACATTCATGAATAAATATGGATTGACCAATAGGACATATTGGTGGATTCGAAATGGGGTTCATAGTGGATGTGGAAGGATCATTCGGAACTTGATTATGCTCATTTAGATCCACACTATTGGTTTGATCTTCTACATTTACTTGGGAGGCATGTGTCTCAGCATGACAAGTGGATAATGTGGGATCATGGATAGGACTAGGTAGGGGGTGTATAGGAGCAATGGAGGTTTCTTGCTCATGGATAGGTGAAGTGATAGGCTCTTGACCATGGAATGCATAGAGTTGGCTAAGGGGATCATCATGGCCTTCTTGATCATAGGTAGGATCTAGATCATAGAGGGAAGCTTCATCATGAATAGGATCAAGTATGTTATGAGTGAGATCATTAGAAGGGCCTAGATCTTGAATAGAATGTGAGGTTAATGTTTCCTCATGCTTAGGATAATGCTCTTGACATAGCTCTTGGATTTGAGTGGAAATGGAAGTGAAAGGCTCTAAAAGAGGCTTGGTATGCTCTTTATGGTCAACAACATGAGGGCATGATGGAATTTGACTTAGACATATAAAATCAATAGGTTGTGGACCACATGATGGATTTGGAAGAATAGGCATGGCATTCAAAGGTTCATTGGTAAGCTCATTAATGGGTGCTTGACATGGGGATGGTCTATTCCGTGCTAGTAGTCTTTAGAGAAAATTGTTAATGGATTCTTTGGTTGATGGATTAGAGCTTGAGAAGTTGGATGGTGGTGTTGGTGTAGGACTAGTATGCTTTGAAATAGGAATTTTATTAGATGGTGATGGAGGAATAGTAGATGGAATGGTGTATGATTCCAAACTTATGGTGGTATTTCCCTTGTCAAAAGTATCATTAAGGTGACCTAAGATTTCTACAAAGTTTTCATCATCACTAAGATCTATAAAGTTCTCATCATCACTAGGAGAAAAGTTTGACCCACCTTGGAGGATATATGCTTTTGGATTATCTTCATGATTAGGCGAAGGGGCTCCTCGAAGTATGACCTTGGGCTTGTGACTAGAATTGTTAAGGATTAGGACCATTTTAGCAAGTGCTTGACTAGGATTAGGGTGATGATGATGATTTGGAATGATTAAATTGAATGGCTTGGATTGATTAAGATGAATTTGATTGGAATGCGATTAGAAAAAAGGATGATTAGAATGACTAGAATGATATGTTTATGTGTTGGTGTTTATAGCTTGATATGGAAATTTTCAAATAAATGATTACACATGTACACACATGAATCACACACGCAAGACACATAGACAAGTTTGAATTTGAAATTATGAATGTGATGATTAAGCAAGCACTTGAAGAAGACACATCAACAAGTCCTAGAACTAGTTAGCTGGGTATGGCCAATTAGGTCTTAAGCTAGGATGCACGAGGTTGACTAGGGATAATTTGAAAGAAAAATCCTACCACACAGTCAGGAGAAATGGGTAACCCACCCTTCACCTTCACTTCCCAAAGGTATAAAGTTCTTTAGGGCTTAGCCAAGAGTGACAAGATTTTAACTCCCAAAGAAGTGTGTCTTTCGATTCACACCTTGATTGAGGTCGTCCCTAGGGGTGATGAAATCCCCTAGCAGGCCTCCTACGAAGGGTATGACAAAAGCAAACCAAGTGAGGTTTTTTTTTATCACACACACACTTGATTCACACTCGCAATTGTTAATTTCCCTTTAAAAAATTGAAATGTGTGTAAAACAATTCAAACACTTGTTATTTTTAATCCAAAATCAAAATGTATGATGGAAGACAATGGTTCCTTTTAAGTCAATTCCAAAGTGTGATTGCAAACAATATGTTCGTTTTAAAACCCCAAATTAAAGTGTTTTGCAAACAAGATTGATTGATCAAATGAGAGATAAAGATAATAGAATGAGTGTACTCGAAAGTTTTGGCTTTCCAATATGATGTGTATGACTAATATTTTTCTACTAAAGCTCGTTATGATCACCTACAAAATCAAAAAAATTATATTATAATGCAACCATAAAAAAAAATTAAGTTCATCAGAAAATTGCAATTTCAGATACATGTTTTTTAACACAGCCGAATTAGATTTGATTATTTGAAGATGTTATGTATCTGAAAAATAAAAAATCAAAGAAGCAACCCCTACTCATTTTTTGAGAGCTTTCCAGAAATATTAAGAAATTAGAAAAAAAATTGGTTTGCGCCCAAAAATGGGGATTTATGAAAAACATATAGAAAACAAAGATCAAATTATTTAGCACCTTATTTAACCTTAAAATAAAAATTGTAAAACACAAACCCTCATTAAAATTTCAATATTTTTTCAGAAATGTAAACATTTTTGTAAAATTCACTGATTTGCATCCAAAAATTTAATTTTATGAAAAAACATAAAATAATGATAATTCCTACAAAAATGGCGATAAACCCTCAAATATTTTACTGGAGCCTCTTGAGATGATTTATAAGTTTCTGTGAAAATCGTGTAGAAAAATGCACATCCTTTTGCAAGATATGATGAAATTTGTAAAACTTGGGATTTTGTCCAAAAACAGGCAAATTTGCATCAAAAAACAATAAAACCTTCAAAAGAAAAGCAAGCTAGATCAAAGGATTCACGTCGAGTTCACCAATGTAATTAGGGAAAATCAGATATAAAACTTAAACAACAAGATATCAAACCCTAACTAGCACAATAGAAGCACAAACTAGCATGAAATGAAAACAAGAAAGCAAAGCAAACTTATCTCCAAGCTAGATTTGATTTATCTCCATTGCTCTTCTCCACCTGCATGAGAATGCAAGATTTTGAAGGTTTGATTGTTGATATGTTGATTGCTCATTTTTGCAGCATAACAATAAGATGAATATGATAAAGAAAAAAATATATAGATAGATGAGTAGATTGAGAGGAATTTTGGTAGAGTAAGGATGCTAGAAGAAGATTCCCCCAAATGGCCTGTGAAAGACTTGATTTATAGGAGAAGGCTGATTTGATTCGATGGCCAAGAATAAAATTCAAATTTGTGATATGTATGGCTAGGATTAAAAGTTTATTTTAGTGCCTATGACGCACATTAAGTGGGTTATGACATGAGGCTAAAATTAGGATGTGAGGAAATAAGTGGGATTCTTTTATTTGTTTTGGAAGAAAAGATGCTTATGATGCACAATGAATGGGGCTTAAAATAGGATGTGAGTGGGAATCTCATAATTTAAATAATAAAATTATTTAAATTATTTGTGCATGTGAAGAGTTGTAGTCATGTGACACATGTTACAATGTGACAATAAGTGAAGGATTAATTCAAATATTTAATTTGATTTTTTTTTAGATTTATTTAATTAATTGGGAAGATGGTTAAGTGGAATAAATGGCATAAGTGGGATAATGTAATGACCTAGGGTAAAATATTACAAAATGTCTTACAAGGTCATGTATTGACTATGTAATATTATGACATGGACAATTTTGGGTGTCTACAGCACTCATCAACCCGATGACCATAGTTGTTGTGCATGCATAGAAATATCCATGAAATAAGGCAGTATTATTTCTTTGATGCATAAATTATCTTCTTTCCATGTTAGCATTTCTTATTTGTTTAATTCTACAATCAAAAGCCTTATGCCCAAATTTATTGCAAAAAAAATAGTAACCTTCAAAGGATTGATTGAACCTATTAGGAGCATGTTGTCTTGTAGATGGATGACTTCTAGATCCTTTTTCCTTCCAAAAATATTTGGATCCACATTATTTCTTGCCATTTTGAATAGTCTTTGCATCTCCAGAGCCATTCTTCTTAGGATCTTTAATGTGGGAATTCTCCTCTTTTGTCTCAAGATTTTCATTTGATTTAGAGCTATCAAGATCAAACTTTCCTTCTTTGAAAATATATTCTTTTATCTTTTCTAACTCATTTCAGAGTGACAATATCCTCTTCAAGTTTTAAGCATTCAACAACCTTGTTATTGAGCTTGACATTCAAGAAATCTCCAATCCTCTTGCCTTCTACAACTTTTACTTTTAAATTAGAGATCATACTTTATGTCCTTTTTAATTTTTTTGCACCTTCTACTTTGGCTTTCAACTTGTCAATTTTTTCTTTTGATTCTTCAAGCAATCTCTCATATTTTTGATTTAGTACTTTTGCTTCATTCCAGTTATTCAGAGTAGACTGAATTTTTCCTTCAAAACCTATATCCCAATCATCTGTATTGAAGTCCCAATCTTTAGGTTCCTTTGATTCTAAATTCAAATCATAAGAGAACGTGTCTTCATCACTCAAGGAATTGAACTCCTTACTTTTTTCAACCTTTCATTTTTTGTCAACAATATTGAAGGCCATAAAGAGGGTTTCATCATTTAAATCATTCTCCTCATCTTCAGAGGAACAACTACTCTCCTTAGAATATAAACTCTTTTTGACCTTATCTCTTTGGTTACTATCATTTGATTCTTTATAGGACATTTGGATGCAAAATGACCAATCCTTCCATAATTGAAACATGTGAAGGGTAACTTACCTTTGTACTTTCCAATGCCTTTCTGTAACCTTCTCACAAAGTTAGCTTCAACTTCATCGAATTCATCATTTTGATCAACAAGTTCATCTTCAAAAAAATTGTTAGCTTTGAATGCGACTTCCTTCTTTGTGACATCTTGATGAAACTCACATTTCAAAGGTAGTAAGAGCACCAAAAATTTCATGAATTGAATACTAATCCAAGTCTTTAGAATCTTCAATAGAAGACACTTTATGACTATATGTTCTAGGGAGAGATCTGAAAACCTTCTTCACAATTTCATTTTCCTTTACTTCTCCACCAGGACTAGTGATACTAGAAACAACTTCATGCACCCAGAGCATATAGCTTACAATGTCTTCATCCTCTATCATCCTTAGAGTCTTAAATATTTTTAAAAATATATGCATCTTGGCTTTCTTTACTTTTGTATCACCTTCATATATGTTGCTAATCTTTTCCCAAACATCTTTATCAGAACTAAACTTCATCACCTTCAAAAGTTTTGAATCAACCAATCCACACAAGAGAGCATTTTTAGCTTTGGAATTGCACTCATATAATTTGATTTCAACAATATCTATTGGAGGAGTAACAAGAGCAACATAACTATCCTTGACTAATTACCTAACACCAAACCCTAGGGATTTTAGTTGTCCTTCCATTCTCATTTTCTAGAAAGCAGAATTAGTCCCATCAAACCTAGGACCCTTGTATGAACCATCATGTGCCATCCCATATCTTTACCTCAAGTTGTTAGGCTTCTTTAGAGGAACTTGGCTTTGATACCAATCGTTGAACACACCCAAATACTAAGAGGGGGGGTGAATCAGTCTACACAAAAAATTAATCCCTTCTGGACCTTGAAACATTCAACACAATACAATCATCTTATCACAACTAAAATCCTTAATTAGATATAGTAGTTTAAACCCTTAGTATGATTAGTAATTATTAGTAATGAAAGATATAGTAGTTCTACTTCTAATTAGATCCAAATTGGTGAGAAATAAACTAATAACACATACATGCACAAAGAGAATACTAGATTTACATGGAAAGCCCAACAAGGAAAACCACAATGAGAGTTAACTCACAATATAAAAGGCTCACTGCTAAAAATACGTGCAAGAAGGTTCACTGCCTTAGAGAAAGATACAAAGGACTTGTAGAACAAAATCCAACACAACTTTAGGATAAATATATAGAAGAATTGATGAGATTCACTATCTCAGAGAAAGATACAAAGATTTAGATAAAGATTACAATGCTTGTCAACATAACACTCTACTGACCAAGGCATTATAGCACATCTGATTCTATCTTTTCTATTCACAATGTAACACTAAATTTGTTGGGTATTCAATACATTCCACACACTTTCTTTTTTTCACTTGTATGCTTCTCCATTATGTTGCATCTGAAATGATCAAGATGCATTTATATCCAACACAACTCTTCAAAACTTCAATTAGGTCGGCTAGGAAGAAGATAATCAATGAATTCAACAAGTTGGCCACCAAAAACATAATGTGGTCCTATCTCAAAGATAGAGAGGACCAAAAACAAGCTTATTGCATCTTCCAATGTGATCCAAAACAATTCACACATTGATGCATAACAACCTAAGTCAGCATCAAAGAAACATGTAGATGAAACTTTGAAGCGCATAACCAGTTGGTTCAAAATCATTCTTCAATTTAATTTTCTCAAAGTAGTTCTAACCAAGATAGGCCAGGACCCAAATCTAACTTAACACATCTTCAATTGTTGGTGGTTAACTACCTTGTTTTATTGGTAATCTACTTTGAGAAAACTAGGTTTATTAAGAGCATATTTATTCTGCAAAATATTATTTTGGTTTAATAAATCCAACTACCAAGAATTTTTAATAAAATTAACTTTTAAAAAGCCTATGAAAGGATTGAATGACCTTCATTTGTGTCATGCTTCATTCCCTAGGTTTTGACAATATTTTCCTTTAATCAATGAACATGTTAGTTGATGCTTCTACTTGCCTCATTATTAATGGCATCCAATCTAAGAAATTTGGGTTCTACATAATTATTTGACAAGGTTGTCCTTGTGTTCCTTCACTTTATGTGCTAGTATCTAGGTCTTTTTTCTAATGCTATCTTCCAAGATCTTGTTAGGGATATCTTCTTTCAAAGAAGTAACTTGTAACAACTTCCTAACATCATTTTTCTAATGATTCCTTCTGCACTTTGATTGAAAATGAGGATAATATCAAACAATATTTCAAATGCTTTGACACCTTCTACTTAACCTATAGCTCTAATATTGAATTGATCAAAACCTAGTTTTATTAAAAAAAAATCCCCTACTCTCATTTGGTTTCAAGACTTTAGGTGGGAAGATCTTCAAATTCCTAGAGTGATTCCATTTTCTTTCCAATCTTGTATTTTTTTGTTTTGGTGGTATGTTGTGGAAAAATTGGAGAAAATGTTGGATTATTGGATACCGAGCCACTCTCACTAGATAGTACTTTTAAATAAATTCTAAGGTCATAGTTGGCATGCATGTCTAGTGTTCTTCATGTTGGGTGCCTTGTACCCTGTACTCTATAACGAGCTAGATAAAATCCAACATAGTCACCTTTGTTCTAACTCTATCCATAGAAAAGGTTTTTAGAGGGTACCATGGTACTAATGTTGTCTTCCTAAAGATTCTAATGGTTTATGATTATTTAGTATTCATGGATAGTGAATTTTTCTTTGTGCTAAATGGATTATGTGTGCAATTGAAGGTAATGGATCCTTAAAATTCCCGTTAAGAAACTAGATTTATTTTGAGCCTCCTTATGGGAGACTAGCCTAGAAATGCTTTAGCTTTCATTCCATTATTATCTCTCAATTTCTTGTCAAGACTAAAGAAAAATTTGTGACCAAAAGAATTTAGAAGGCTTGGAAATGCATTAATCCCTAGCTTCTTTGTAGTGACAACTAATTTATGACCTATCTCTTAGCCAACAACCCTTGTGGTGGTCTCTTACCATCCATTTCCAAGGTAGACCATTGGCCAAGATTCCTGGGATGCATTCTCTCAAATATTTCAAAAGAGACATTATATGTATTTAGGGTTTATATTCCAAAGTGAATTCTACTTAATTCTCTTGGTTACAAACAAAGGCCGAATATAACTTGGATGATGTGAATAAGATTTCTACAAGACTGACAAACCTTGATGGAAAGATTGGAAACCATATCTTGATGCCCCTTTTTGCAAGTATACTCCTAGAAAAAGATATGATTATCTCTTTGTGTATGAATATGATTGAAATCTTGAAAATGAGATGCTCTTAGGTACTCTCTAACACTTGGAACAAGTTTTTACAAACCATTTGAAAAGTCGTCATGGAACTTATTTTTGCTCATTTCACCTAGAGTATCTAGTTTACATGGGCTTGCCTATTGGCAAGTAGTTGATCTAGTTAGCTATCTCAAGCCTTAGATGCTCCTTTTTTTGAAACTATTTAGACCAAATCTCTTCACTTGACATAAAATTATTTTGCATTAGTGTGTTTTCGTACTCAATTTGCATAACTTTAGAATGCTTTTAAAATGGAGATATTATTTATCATTTAGAAAAGATAGAAATGTATGTATTTTTTTCTTAGATTTGGTTGATATGAACTTCTCTGTTGAGAAAAAGTCTTTTTATGATTTTGAATTTGTTCATATAGATACAAGTTTAGGCCAATAAAGTGGTCTTGGAGGTTGTGATTATGCAAAATTTATTGGAGGACTGGGGTAATGCCTTATAGTGCACTATGGCACAAATTCCTTCATCTTTGCCACCTTACAATAGGTCTCCTTGCTAGAGCTATGGCATGGGCATTTTGATTCTCTCAATGCTAGTCCCAAAGCTACCATAGGTGATCCTCTCCTCCATTAACTAATTAACATGTTACGTGTTCTCCTCCACCTCACATAAGGCAACACTCCTTTGCATTCTCTAAGTAATGTGGGCAGGCATTCACCTTGAGGCTAGGATAAATTTATTTTCTTAGACTCACCATCTTTCCTTAATGGATTAATAATGTTATCACTAATTGGAGTGTCAATTGATGATCGAAAGGACTTGCTCAATAAAGGGTGGGGTAAGCTTAATGATTAGGACCCTCCTAGTTTAGGTTTTCTTTTATCAAGGAATTAGCAATCCAATGACTTGACACCCACTCAAAAGGCATTGAAAGGTAAGGAAGCCCCCATAACCTCTTGGGAATGCCCCAATGAAGCATTTAAATTGAGTTTCAAACTCGTGCAATTACCCAACCACTCACTTAGAAAGAAGAACAAACCCAACCAAGTTGACCTTTGTGGGTTAATTCTAGTTCAAGCTTTATAGCTCCAACAACTGAGTCTTTTATTTAATTTTCTTATAACTTTATAACTAGAATTGTTTCTTTTAAGAACCAAGTATCATTTTTTTTTTTAAATCACTTAAAACTTGCAACTTTTATTATTATAATATCAAAATATACTCTCTTTTTTTGGAGGGTTTTATATCAAACCCATATAATTGTTCAACTATATGATATGAGAGCATACATTGAAACCTCTACGATTGAGAGTGAAAGACTAAAGGGTGTCAATTTTGTCAATGTTGCACAATGCACGATCCTAGTCTCATCCCTTATGGTGTCAAGGCATTGCACTCAACAAGACTTGATCTGAATAGACTCATATAGAACCATTCAACTTCTCCAATAGACTAACAACCCATTGACAAATAAACTTATTTTTATTTTATTAAAAACTCAAAATATATACAATAAAACATTTTTTGAAATAATCTAGGGGAGAGGAGTTGATACGTAAGCAGGGGCCCTAATGTGTGATGGGACATGCACTCGTTGGGGCCCACACCTATACACCAGTCCTCCATAACTTAAAAAAAAATCATACATAAATAGGCATGATGACATCAAACATAAATCATATATAAAATGCACACTTAATCACATTAATTTCAAAACAAAACAAGTACACACTGGCAGAAAAACATGATGAATTGTATCCAACTTGTATCTGACATATAACAAGTAGCATTCTGACATGGAATTTAAACAGCCCAAACATTAAGACATGAACCCTTCCCCATAAATTGGTAAACCCAACTTTCACACCAATGTAGGTGTCACTTTCACATTAATCATAACTACACAACATAAACAAGGTGTCAAGTCAACAAATTTGAAACTCATCTGACCCATCTTTGATCGACTGGCAAACCCATTACAACAATGTTTCCCATCGTAGCATAACCAAACTAACACGCAAATGCATTCACCTATCTCGTCAACCATGAGATCTACAACATGTATCAGCTTGAATCTTTCCCATCTCGCCAAGTAGGGTGTGCATGTATTGGAGCCAAACCCAGATATCCCACCTGCATCCATTTAACAGTCCAGTAAGGCCGCCATTATTCAAAAACAAAACATGGAAACAATTTCAAACAATCCACCAAACCAATCAAGTCAAGAATTAATGGCTGAAATCAATCAAATCTCCAATTCATACAAAACAAAATTCAAATTCAAAATAGGACAACAATTTATTTCACCACACCAAACAAGCATCAATCAAATTCAAATAATTCCCAATTCAAATAGCCGTGAAAACCAACAAGTATTAACTTATTCTGTAGTGAGCAACATAAGAAAACGAGGAGTGAGAAGCACATAATTTAATGAGTTAACATCAAGGGGAGGCAACGACTCAGATTCCAGTGCACCAGTATCCATATTGTTCCAGGTTTTCCTTTCACACTTTTCCATTTGTTTACTTTATATTGTTCTTCATTACTTGACCATTATTGTTTTCCATTTCTAAGCTTTATACTGATCTTCATTACAACCATTACAGTCATAGGTTTTTATTTATGTTTCCCTAGGGTTTATATTGCAAATATTACAGTCACAGGTGTTTCTTTATGTATTGGTAGGGTTTATATTGCTAATATTGCAGTCATAGGTTAGTATAT
Organism: Sequoiadendron giganteum; assembly: GCA_007115665.2. NCBI lineage: Eukaryota > Viridiplantae > Streptophyta > Pinopsida > Cupressales > Cupressaceae > Sequoiadendron > Sequoiadendron giganteum. The sequence continues at coordinate 531,166,391 of CM021107.1, read as the reverse complement.
GTGTTCCATAGGGTTTATAATGCAAATATTTCAGTCATGGTTTACCATTTAAAACTTTCCCTAGGGTTTATTTTGCAAATAATACAATCATTCATTAGCATATACATTCCCTAGGGTTTATATTGCAAATATTATAGTCACAATTTACCATTTTTGTTTCCCAAAGGTTTATATTGCAAATGTTACAGTCATAGTTTACCATTTCAGTTTCCCTAGGGTTTATATTGCAAATATTACAGTCATAGTTTACCATCTCTATTTCCCTAGGGTTTATATTGAAAATGTTATAGTCATAGTTTAGCCTTTATGTTTCAGTAGTGTTTATATTGCAAATATTACACTCATAGTTTAGCATTTTTGTTTCATAGGTTATGCATTATCATTCACTTTGTTTTTCATGTGTCTCAATGGTTCTGCATTATCATTCACTATGTTTATCGTAGTCTCATAGGTTCTGCATTATCATTTATATGGTAAATATTGGTCATGGTTTACCATTTTTGTTTCATAGGTCATGCATTATCATTCACTCTGCTTATCTTATTCTCATAAGTTTTGCATTATCATTCACTCTAGTTATCTTATTCTCATAGGTTCTGCATTATTATTCACTCTAGTTATCTTATTCTCATAGCTTCTACATTGTCATTCACTTTGGATATCTTATTCTCATATGTTTTGCATTATCATTCACTAAGGTTTATATTTTTATAAGGTTTTGTTTTCATCATTTTCATAGGTTTTTGCTTCATCAATTGACAAATATTTATGCCTGTCAATGAGTTCGCCATAGAAAAAATATGTGAGCTTTGTTAAACTCTTATTGTTTTTCATTCGTAAGCTTTCTATTATGTCATAGTTCAAATATGACTGTGGTTTTCACTTTGTTGTGCATGAGAATGTTAATGTTGTAAACGCTTAAGAGATTTGAGATTTTCTTAAACTCTAACTCCCTTGCATAGTTTGTAATTTTGTGCTTCTTACTCCTCTATTTCCTTATGTCGCTCACTCCAGATTAGATGTAACTCTATAAAATGTTACAAAAGATAATCTCAATTGAAATACAACAAACTAAAAAGATAACACATACAAAAACTAAATAATCTTCTATTTAAGCATCACTCTCTTCATACATATAAAGATAATTGTTCAAACATTTGTGTTTCATAGTTTACCATTTATTTTTCATAGGTTCTGCATTATCATTGACTCTGGTTATCATATTCTCATATGTTTTGCATCACAAACTAATTATTCTTATGTTCAAGCATCACATCACTCTCTTCATACATATAAAGATAATTGTTCAATCATTTATATTTCATAGTTTACCATTTATGTTTCATAGGTTATGCATTATCATTGACTCTGCTTATCATATTCTCATATGTTATGCATTACAAACTAATTGTTTTTCTGTTCAAGCATCATTGTTTTCATTCTACTTATTCTGTGTAGATGGCCAAGGGCAATGCAGTGGTGACCCGTACTAGGAACAAAAAAAAAGAAAAGAGCCACGACAAGGTTGCCCGCTGAAAAACAAGCATGTAGATTCCCCCCTAAAATAGATCTTGTTGCACAAGTAGATGAGGTTTCTACTCCTCAAATACCGCAGATTGAGGTTACTACACCTCAAATACGGCATAAGGTAAAAAAAAATACAAAAGTTGTGGTCTTCGGATGACATGAAAAGGGCACTCTATGACATTGAAGAGAATGACATGTCGATAATGGGGGCTTCCAAAAAGTGGTCAATCCCAATAGCCACATTGTCCAAATGGCTAGGGGGTCTAACAAAAACTTCCAAGAAAGGTCCACCAATAGTCCTCATCGAAGAGGAAGAACATCTTATTGTGGAATGGTGCAAGCAAATGGCTAATATTGGTCATGGTCTTGAGATAGTCAATCTTAAGTTTGAGGTTGCTCAAATATGTTAGAATAGGATAAACCCTTTCACCAATGGCTTCCTAGGGATCCTGGTGGACAGGCTTCAAGCACAGACATCCTAAACTTGCACTATGAACTGTTGAAGGCCTAGACAAAGATAGGACATTCAATCTTAGAGCTGATGTTATAGATGCATTCTACAAAACATTGTCGATAGCATACAAAGCCATGCCATATGGTCCTGATCGCATATGGAATTACGATGAAACTAGCATCCAAGCAGGCAAAAATGGGTCCATGAAGGTGCTCGCAAGAAAAGGTGGCAGGAATGTCTCTTACATTATCCCAAAGAGTCGTGAATGGATAACCATTCTATGTTGTGTCAATGTTGTTAGGCAAGGCATTCTAGGATTCTACTTGTTCAATGGGAGTGTGAACATAGATAATTACATCATAGACTACGAACCAGGTGCTTGCATGGCAGCCCAATCCCATGCATGGATGACCAAAGAATTGTTCATAGATTGGTTGACCCACTTCAAAACCTTGGTTCCAAGCAGTGTCTCGCCCACCAACAAGGTCTTGTTGATCTTTGACAGCCATGTAAGCCATGTAGCAGTCAAAACCATCCAAGAAGCAAGATAGATCAATGTAGATTTGTTTAAAATTTCCATCACATAAGCTACAGTCGTTGGATATGAGTGTGTTTGCACCTTTTAAAGCTTACTTCAAATTAGAACGTGCAGATTTTTTGTCAAGGTTTCCAAACATTGAAGTGAGGAGGAGAGAACTTGCAATGTTAGGTAGAAAAGCAATGAAAATAGCTTTGACAATTGACAACATCAAAGTTGGGTTTAAAAGGACTGGTGTATGGTCGTTGAATCCTGATGCACTTGTCAACAACATGCATCCCAGTGAGACATTTTTGGTCAGCGAGGATGTTGACACTGTTGAAAATGTTCTTAGCCTTTCTGGTCTTGGTGTGTCAAGCAATGATGTCGCAGTATTGTAGTCCACTCTTCCATATGGACACTTGCAGACTACAATAAAAACACAACACTCACCTCATAGTTGTCCTGTTGAATCAGTTGCACAAGTGGTAGTTAATGAACACACCCCTCCCATGGTGGGCAGCCCCATTGATCAATTCAATGAAAGTTTAGATCTTCCATCACAATGAATCCAACCATCCTAGTTGGTTGAGGGATCAATGAAATTGGGCATTGATTTGGAAGTCCCAGAACAATAGGATACTTATACTTTCCCATCACCACCACCAGAAATTGACCCTTCTCAAGTTGTGCATTACTATGCTCCTTCTTGCAATTCAATTTTATGAGGCAATGAAGATGTACCAGAGGGCTCACAGGCAGTGGAGGAGGTCATTTCCACACAGTTGGATGGGACAAAAGAAACACAAATATTTTCGCACATCATCAAGTTCCTCAAGCTACCTATGCACACTATTTGTCAAAAGAAATCCAATGCAGGTACAATTCAGATTAGCTGACAGTCTCAATTGTTGACAACAGATGACTATATGAGGTTGTTAATGGAGCAAGAGCAAAGAAAGAAAGAGGTCAAGGAGATAAAAGCAAGAAAGAGACAATCAAATGAGGAGAAAAGGGCAGCAAAAATTGTGGCAATGGAGTTGAAGGAGAATGACAAAATTGAGAAGGGCATACTGCGAAAAAAAAAAAGAGCAGCAGAAATTACAACAGAAAAAGGATAGAGATGCAAAAAAGGAGAAAGAGAGGCTTCGCAAGGAACATGACCGAAAGGAAAAAGAGATTGAGGAGGCACATAGGGCTTTACACAGAGAGAGGCGATTAAGGAACACTTCTAATTCGTTGTCTCAAAGTAATGGAGTCTTTCGTGATATTCTGAACATTAATATCCCTCAATTCTCCACAACAATGAATTATTCAAGCCTCTTCCAATCTGACTTTAGGGGCACTCAATATCCATATCAAATTGGCACTCGAGATGTATAGATGTGTTCACCACCACCCCCAACACATGTCACTTGAACCCAATTTACCACTACAAGTCCCACTCATGTATGCAACAATCTTTGTCGAGTGGAAGGGGACGAGAACATGGCAATTGGCACCCTAACCAGCCAAGATCCTTTTCACAACAGCATCAGCTAGATGCTACCTTTTTTTTTGTTTTCCCATGCAATTCAAGTTTCATATGCTTTAGAAGTTTTGATATTTACAAATGCACCAAAATTGTGGACAATTGTAATGTTTTGATAAGTACAGATTGACCATTTTTGTTTTGGTTTGTGAAGTCATCTAATTAGATTCCAAAAAGTGTTGTATGTAATTTGCAATGTGTGTTATTGTTTTGATTTGCAATTTATGCTTCTTCATTGACAGTTTTAAATATATGATAATTACAGATGCATTGTTATTGTTTTGATTTGTAATGTATTATGATCATATTATAATGTGTGTTCTATGTAATTTGCAATGTGTCACTGTTTTGATTTGCAATTTTTTCTTCTTCATTGACATTTTGTCATTTTCTATTCCTTTTCCAATTATTTTTCCATGTGGAGGTCAAAATTCGCCCACGACTTTTGAAAATCAAAAAAATAACTCGTCGACCGATACGTAGGCACCTCGGGTGCCACTTCCTGCGTGACTCAGCATCTAAAGTTGACAGCCTTGCCACGTCAACTTCTCTTAGTTTGCCACCCTAAGAATCCACTATGTCGCATTTATCACTTGTCACCACTTCCTATTCTTATCGACTGTCATGTTGAATTAATGTCTCCTCTCCTAAGCTCCACGCCACCCCACAATTTTTTTCCAACCAACCTATACATATACATATGTATATGTATACGTATATACATATGTATATGTATACGTATATACATATGTATATACATATCTATATACATATATATGCATATGTATATGCATATGTATATGCATAAATATACATATATATATGTGTATATGCATATGTATATACATATGTATATGTATATGTATATGCATATGTACATACATATACATATGTATATGCATACATATGTATATGTATATGTATATGTATATGTATACACATATACATACATATTTTATGAGCCAACCTGCATTGAATTCTCCCAGTGTCTCGCTCTTTTTGCCAACTTTTCAACCTTTCATTTTAGCAATTTATCGTTCTTTCTTCACTTGCAGGCCACTACCTGCTTGGTTCATCATTTGCACCTTTCAAACATTTACCACAACCTGCGATGCTCGAAGACCGATTCGTATTTGGGTAGAAGCTGATTAGGAGATAGGTACACGCCAATTACTAAACGTTACCAGCAGCTCCACTTCCGCCATGCAAGCAATGAACGGGTTCCTCGCTGCCATGAACGGGTTCCATATACATATACATATGTATATATATGCATACATACACATATACATATGTATATGCATACATATACATATACATATACATATGCATATGTATATACATATCTATATACATATACATCGACATACACATATACATATAAATACCAATATACATAGACATAGACATATACATATACATATACATATACAATTAAGTCGTGCAACTATTCTATCTTTTTCAGGTGCCATTGATGAATTTGGGGGTGTTTTCTTTTTCATAGGTGATGCTCCATCTTCAATTCAATATAAATGAATGCATATATTATTCTGTTGTGATTCAATTCAGTCATGGAAATGAATGCATGTAAGCAATGCTGCGATTTTTCATTTCAATAACAAACAATATAGTTGGTTGTTTTGATGTCATTCATAAACCTGGGGTTGTTATCTTTTTCATAGGTTCTGCATGTAAGAAATTCTATATACATATGTTAATATATATACATATATGTATATGTAAATATATATACATGTATACACAAATATACATAAATGTATACATATAAATATATATACACATACACATACACATGTACACACACACATACACATACACATATACATAACATTGTATGTTGTTTCCATGTCATAGATAAATTTGGGGTTGTTCAATTTTTCAAATGAATGCATATAAGCAATGCTGCAATTTGTCATTGCAATAACAAATAATATTGTTGGTTGTTTCAACTCCATAGATAAATTTGGGGTTATCTTTTCATAGATTGTGCATGTAAGCAAATCTATATACATACACATACACATCCACATCCACATATACATATACATAAAACATAGACATACAAATATACATATAGGTTTTGCTTCTTCAATTCAGTCAACTAAACAATAGAGACATAAATATATTCTTGGTAAGCAAAATAATGCATGTAAGCAATTCTATATACATATATGTTTATTTATACATATATGTATAGAAATATATATATACACATATACATATACATGTACATATATGTACACATACACATATACATATACATGTACATATATGTACACATACACATATACATATACATATAACCATTAAAAACCTTCACAAAACCAAGTCCCCTAAGTGATTCAAATACAAAGCTACAATAGTTTCATGATTCAATTGATGTACCCTAACCTATTAAAAAGATAACACCCCCAAATGAATCAAAACACCTATAAAATAGAACACACTTGCAATTAATCAAAGGCACCTAAAACTGATAGAATTGTTGCAGGGTTGATTTGATGAAGGATAACCTATGCAAAAGAGAACCCCCCAAAATTATTTGAATAGTAGACCTTCTTGTTCGAACCATGAAAAGAATTGTAAATTCCAACCATACAAATATTAAACACAATTTGAAGTGTCAAAGTTTTGTGCAATTGTTACAAGATGTAATGGTTTAGGGAGACTTGATTTCATGAATGCTCGTTTGATGGCAACTTATGTTGCATGGGTCCACAACTCCATTCGAATTGTGAAGTGTTGCATAGGTAACCATGACAAGCCTTCACAAAACCAAGTCCCCTAAGTGATTCAAATACAAAGCTACAATAGTTGCATGATTCAATTGATGTACCCTAACCTATTAAAAAGATAACACCCCCAAATGAATCAAAGCACCTATAAAATAGAACACACTTGCACTTAATCAAAGGCACCTAAAATTGATAGAATTGTTGTAGGGCTGATTTGATGAAGTATAACCTATGCAAAAGAGAACCCCCCAAAATTAATTGAATAGTAGACCTTCATGTTGGAACCATCAAAAGAATTGTAAATTCAAACCATACAAATATTAAACACAATTTGCAGTGTCAAAGTTTGTGCAATTGTTACAAAATGTAATGGTTTAGGGAGACTTGATTTTATGAACGCTCGTATGATGGCAACCTATGTTGCACGGGTCCACAATTCCATTTGAATTGTGATGTGTTGCATCTAGGTAACCATGACAAGCCTTCACAAAACCAAGTCCCCTAAGCGATTCAAATACAAAGCTACAATAGTTGCATGATTCAATAGTCTGTGCAATTGTTACAAGATGTAATGGTTTAGGGAGACTTGATTTTCCCAAAGCCTTTGTAATGGTAATCTATGTTGCACTTTGTCCACAATTGGACCTTTCAACTGTGAAGTGCTACATAGGCAACCATGAATTATTTGAATCTGATTGATTTCAGCCATTAATTATTCAATAGATTAGTTTGGTGTATTGTTTGCAATTGTTTCCATAATTTTGTATTTAATAATGGGTGCCTTATAGCTTGTAAAAATGGAAGCAAATGGGATTTTGGAGTTCACCACTACTACTTTCGCACCGTACTTGGTGAGATGGAACAGACTGGTGCTGATATGTGTTGTAGGTTTCATGATTGATGAGACAGACGGATGCATTTGCTTGTTGGTTTGGTTATGCTATGATGTGAAACATGGTTGTAATGGGTTCAACAATCGCTCAAAGATGGGTGAGATGGGTTTGAATTTTGTTGACTTGGCACCTTGTTTACGTTGTGTAGTTGGGATTAATTTTAAAGTGACGCCTGCATTGGTGCGACAGTTGGGTTTACTAGTTTACGGGAAAGGGTGCATGTCTTAATGTTTGGGGTGTTTAAATTTTATGTCAGAATGGTACTTGTTATATGTCAGATACAGGTTGGATACACTTCATCATGTTTGGCTGCCATCGTGTACTTATTTTGTTTTGAAATGAATGTTATTAAGTGTGCATTTTAAATCTAATTTATGTTTGATGTCATCATGCCTATTTATGAATGTTTTTTTTTTTTGAAGTTGTGGAGGACCGGCGTATAGGTGCACATCATATAAAGTAGAGGACACCCCTGGTGCAGGAGCACCCATAGGTTGTCTAGGAAAACTAAGCAATCTATTTTAGTTCAGTGAGCTTTAGTGGCATTTTTGTTGTGATTAGATGAAGGTCATGTTGACCACAGAGTAGGTGCAATAGGGTTTTAGATCAATAGAGGCTTAGGACTTTTGCAAGGTGCAAATAGGGCTAAGAAGTTGTAAAGCCTTCTAATTGGCACCAGTTGGATGATGATTTCATCATGATGTCATTTGGGTCAAACTTGGGTTAGAAACATGTTTTGGTCATTAGCCAACAGTTACAAAAGTCACATTTTGCAACTTTGCAACATTTGAAATGTTGCTCAACAACATTGACAGTTGGAGCTAAAACGACCAAGAAGAGCCCAAGGGAGAAAATAACTATTTTGTGACCCTATTTATGGGATGCCTCGACATTGGAGCGAGGTTGGATGCCTATTATATGGTTTAAGTTTTTGAATTCAAGAAAAACATATGTGACTGTGTGTGAAATTTCTTGGTTTTTGTATTGCAGTGATACTTTAATGGATTAGTTTTGGCACTGTAACTTGTGCATGATGTAGGGTAGTTGTTCTTTGAATTATGTGTGGCATTAGATAGTTTGTTTGTTTAGCTTTAAGCACTTCTTGTAAATATTTTGTGTTCTACACTGTTACTGGTCTGAACCAGACAGTTTGTAAAGAATGGAATGTTAGTTCATTTTCCCACCGTACAAATTGTGCAGCCCTTTGGGATTAGTGACTAGACTCCATGGGTGTACATATAGTGGGAGTTGGGGCCTTTGAAAGCACAGGAGCTATTGTTGGAGTCTTGCCCTAGGCGAGCCAGAGAAGAGCCCGGCTAGGAAAGACCATAGTGCAGAGAACTTAATTTGCAGAGGTGATAACTTAGAGACAAACTTCCTTTTGGAGAAGGAAGATATGAGTCTTACCAAGATATGGTAAAGAGGAAGAGACTCTACCAATCCATTTGTGAGGGGAGAACTTAGCAAGTTGCAGAGGAGCCAGGAAGGGCCTAAAGAGCCTTAATTTTGCTCATTTTTAATTAGGGCATTGTACAGCCAGTTGTGGCCCAAGACCCCAAAAATCCTTGAGGGGCGGGCATATGAACTAGGAATCCCAAGAAAAGATTGGGGTTTTATTTGGAGGGAATTTGGGCAAATCCCTGATTTCTCAGAGAAGGGGACCTAATAGGGCTAGTAGCCTTCTAGGCCTAATGAAGGAGTTTGGTGAAAGCGACTTGCAGATGGAGCTAGGTGGATCCCTAATGCCCCTAGTAGAATGGATTGCAGCTTTTGGAAGCACCTCCACACCTCTGTAAAACCATTTCAAGAAATTGGAGGTTAGTAACCTTTAAGGTAGTTTAAGGGCTAATGGCTAGTGCTCCAAGATTGCACCAAGTTTTGACTTGGGAGAAGGAACTTTGATGATAGTTGGGTTGGCAAGGAGAACCAGGGGATCCTAAGAAGGAAGAGATCCTATAGGTTGCAAGGTGGAGAAAGACACCCTAGAGGTCTTCCAAGAAATACTTAGAGCATGAATCAGTGAGTGATTCATCCAACCTCCCTATCAAACCCCAAATTAATCAATGACACCTACAAAAGATACAATTGTTGCAGGTTTGAATTTATGAAGCATACACATACACATACACATATACATAGACATAGGCATAGGCATAGACATAGACATAAGTGAATTAAACACAATTGTAGAGAAGTATAGCAAGGGGAAATGAGTGATAAATGCGATGCAATGGAGTGTTAGGGTGGTTGACTGAGAGAAGTAGACGTGACAAGGTTGTCCACTTAAGACTTTTTCACACATCTATACACACACATATTTACATATAGACATACACATTTACATATACAAATGCATACACACAAACATAGACATACACATATACATACACATACACATAAACATACATATACACATACAAATTTACATAGACATAGACATAGACACATACACACACACATACACATACACATACACACACATGCATTGCCATCATTGTGAAGAAATAATGAGAAATTGTTAGAATGAAAGGCTATAAAGTTGACAAGTGTGCAAGGCACTAGGAGCATTGGATGCAGGGTGGCTCGAAAAACACGTAGGATGTCGTGAAAGTATTATATGTACATGTATATGTATATGTATATGTATATGTGTATATACATATACATATACATATATATATATATAGACATATTCATATACATATACATATGTATATACATATACATAAACATAAACATATGTATGTTTATGTTTATGTATATGTCTATACAAATGCATATATATATAAATAAGATGCAAAGACCTTAAGCATATACAAGTTGGATACACTTCATCATGTTTGGCTGCCAGCGTGTAATTGTTTTGTTTCAAAATAAATACAATTACGTGTGCATTTAATATCTAATATACATATACATATGTCTATGTATATGCATATACATATATATAAATGAGTAAACGTGCATTTAATATATATGTCTATGTAAAGGTACAATATATGCATGACTGATTTGATGAAGCAAAACCTAAAAAATAATAGAACACCCCCATATATTTCCAAGGCACAAAAAGAAGGTACAATAATTGGATGGCTGAATTGTTGGAAAATAACCTATGCAAAAGATAACACCCCCAAAATAATCAATGGCACCTAAAAAAAGATACAAACATTTTCATTACAGATTTAATGAAGTAGCACATATGATAATCATAACACCCCTATATTTATTAATGAAGACTAACCATGATGAAGTTGGGTATTCGTTTTTTCATAATGGGTTTTTTTTTTTAAATGTTATTGGTCCACGTGGCCTGCCACGTGGATTGTGCGATTTTGGGTGTGTACGTATTGGCTCCTCTCCCCTACCTAATCAAGCAGAACCTATGAAAAAAACAAGATCCCCAAATTTTTGTAATGCAAACAAAAAAAGCTTCAATAATTGCATGTCTGAATTGATGAATCCTAACCATTGGGAAACATAACACCCCCAATTTAATGAATGTCACTTAAAGAAAATAGCAATAATGAATGAATGAAGCAACACGTATGAAAAACCTAAACGCCCAATTTTATCAATGGCACGTAGAAATGGTACTCAACAACATTAATTGAAACGTGAACATTAACCCATGACTGTAATGGCTATAATGAAGAACAATATAAAGCTTACGAATGGAGAACAATAAGAGTATAACAATTATCACATATGTATATGACTGAATTGATGGAGTAGAACCCAAAATAAATAACACCAACATATTTATCTATGGCACAAAAACAACATAAATTTTTTAAGTGACTGAAAAGATGAAGCAAAACCTAAAAAAAGACTAACCCACACTTTTTTTTGTTAATGAAACAGAGAACACAACTTAACTCAATGTTAATGACCTATGAGAATAGGATAAACAGATTCAATGATAATGCAGAACCTATGAGAACACAATAAGTGGAGTGAATGATAATGCAGAACCTGTGAGATTACGATAAGCAGAGTGAATGATAATGTAGAACCTATGAAACATAAATGCTAAACTATGAGTGTATTATTTGCAATATAAATAACACCAACATATTTATCTATGGCACATAAACAATAGAAATTTTTTAAGTGACTGAAAAGATGAAGCAAAACCTAAAAAAATATTAATTCAAATGATTTTTTTTGGTTATTGAAACAAAAAACACAACCTAACTCAATGATACTGCAAAACCTATGATAATACGATAAGCAAAGTCAATGATAATGCAGAACCTATGAGATTACGATAAGAAGAGTCAATGATAATGCATAACCTATGAGAATAGGATATGCAGAGTCAATGACAATGCAGAACCTATGAGAATACGATAAGCAGAGTAAATGATAATGCAAAACCTATGAGAAAATGATAAGCAGAGTGAATGATAATGCAGAACTTGTGAGATTGCGATAAGCAGAGTCAATGATAATGCAAAACCTATGAGAATACAATATGCAGAGTCAATGACAATGCAAAATCTATGAGAATAGGATAACCAGAGTCAATGATAATGGAGAACCTGTGAGAAAGAATACGATAAGCAGAGTATATGATAATGCAAAACCTATGAAATAGAAATGGTAAAACTATGACTGTAAAATTTGCAAAATAAACCCTAGGGAAACAAAAATGCTAAACTATGAGTGTTATATTTTCAAAATAAACCCTAATGAAAGAGAAATGCCAAAATATGTGTAATATTTGCAATAGAAACCCTACGGAGCAGAACCCATATAAACAAAAATATAACTTCATCTATGGCAAGGAAACAACGAACAATATTATTAATGAAAGAAGAAAATAACCCCATAAATTTCAATGGCGGGGAAACAACCAACAATATTATTATCTACTATATAAATAGAGCGATGCTTGAACAAAAGATTAATTTCCAAAGATTTAGAGTGTTTATAAACATAAATAGGACAACGTTCATAAACACTAAACTTCAATCAGAAAAACGATATCTACAACACCAAAAGACCAATAAAACAAACTGAAATTGCAAACCAAACTCAAACAACCGAATAATGGCGAGCCTCAGTGAGCAAGCTCACCTGGGTCGAACACGTTAGGAACCCGTTTGTTGTTTGCGGTGACCTTCATGGCAACGAGGAACCCGTTCATGGCGGCGAGGAACCCATTCGTTGCTTGCATGGCAGAAGTGGAGCCACTGCTAACGTTCGGTAACTGGCGTTTACCCATCTTCGTATTGACTTCTACCCAAATACGAACCCACAACCGAGTATCGCAAGTTGTAGTGAATAGACAAAGGTTGCAGACGATGAATCGAGCAGGTAGTGGCCTGCAAGTGAAGAAAGAACGTTTACTTGCTAGAATGAAAAGTTGGCAAGAAAAGTGAAGCACTGGGAGCATTCAATGCAAGCTAGCTCGAAATAAACGTGGGGTGGCGTGGAGCTTAAGAGAGGTGACAATAATTGAACATGACAGTCGATAAGAATAGGAAGTGGCGGCGAGTGATAAATGTGATGTAGTGGATTCTTAGGGTGGCGGACTGAGAGAAGTTGACGTGGCAAGGCTATCAACTTCGAACGTCGAACCACGCAGGAAGTGGCATCTGAGGTGCCTAAGTATTGGTTGACAGGTCATTTTTTCGATTTTTAAAAGTCGTGGACGAATTTTGACCTCCCACGTAGCAAAAAAAATAGAAAAAAAATTAAAAAATTTGATATTATTAGATTGTTTTTTTTCATAATAATTTTTTTTTTTAAATACTATTGATCCACATGACCTGTCATGTGAACCAAGTGATTTTGGGTGTGTACTAATCAGCTCCTCTCCCCTATACTAAAATCACATCAAACATTTGGAATCCCCAGGTTCAGAAACGCGGTGCCTTGAATGAGTCACATGAGTTGGTACAGTCGTTATTATGTTTTTAAGTTGGTATGAATTATGGAAAGCAGCTTTGATTTGAAGTATAGTGAGAGGACGTTCACGTTTATCTTCAACACTTGGTTAAGAAGCTACGCCCACCTATCACTGTATAACAATCTCAGCCACCCGAAGATTCCACCTACTTGTACTACAAATTAAAAACAAAAAAGATAGTACAGCTAGACTCACCATAGTCTTACATTCCTCTCATCAACTTCAACTCCTGTCTTCAACCAAATTGCACGTCATACAGCTTTCTGTGATGAAGCAAGCAATCAATTAAGAAGAAAATCGCATTCAACAGCTTCTTCATGAAACCATGTCCTTTCATGTGACCGCCGTAGGATTTTAAGAGGACCAAACATTTTAAACTGTGTGCTGAATAAGCGGCGCCTAACGTCAACGCTCATAGAATAATATCAGAAGCTTTCAGAGAGTGGTCATATTTGGTGACAAACTCCCGCCCATTGATTATTAGTGTTTTTCCTTGTATTTGCCTGCAATTGTGGGACTATTTTTTCTCTGAGTGTGTTGATGGTCGATTTGACACATGCAATATAAGTTAGAAGAATATTTTAAATTTGTAATTAGAGCAATTTGAAAGTGTGTTTCAAACATGTGATATGTAAAGTTTTTTCTTAAGAGAGGAAATAATTAGAATCACACTTCAAATTTTTGATACACAAAATCTGTTGAGCAGATATCAGACAAAGGCTGCAAAGAAAAGATATTATTAAAACACTACATCAATCAAATAAGTGAAACGTAACAACCAACAACCAAAAGACAATGAGCTACTAAAATTACTGTCATGTTTTGCAATCTATATTCAATAGCGCTGAGCTACAATTCATATGGAGAAGTTAGGACTGGATGTGTTTCAAACATGTGATATGCAATTTTTTTTCTTGAGAGGAAATAATTAGAACCACACTCCAATTTTTTTATACACAAAACATGTTGAGCAGATATCAGACAAAGGCTGCAAAGAAAAGACGTTATGAAAACACTACATCAATCAAATAACTGAAACATAACAACTAACAACCAAAATACAATGAACTACTAAAATTATTGTCATGTTTTACAAACTATACTCAATAGCGTTGAGCTACAATTCATATGGACCAGTTAGGACTCGAATCTAGGAAGCATGTCATTTTCATAACAACCAACAATCAAAATACAATGAACCACTAAAATTACTGTCATGTTTTACAATCTATACTCAATAGTGTTGAGCTACAATTCATATAGACAAGTTAGGACTTGAATCTAGGAAGCAAATATCATTTGCTTTTGGTGTGTTCTACCAATTAAGCTACTGACCCTTTTGTGACTAGTCTATCGTCGATCTGAGCGTGGCTTATTTTCAACGTCCACCCTTAAACCATTGTAAATGCTTGAGACTATGATACCAATTGTCAAAATCAAAGAACTTAAATAGATCTCACTATTTTAAAACATATGAATTCAAATATCTTTAAATAGATATCATGCATAGAAAAATACATTTTTAACATAAAACATGACTACATAAAATGTATATTGAAATGTGATTAAATATAATTTATATATTTTTTAACAAATAGTATTCTATATTCTTTTAAGAGTTTACCTAATTTAGGTTTGATGGCAGCCGTGGAGAGTGTAACCAACTTTTACTGTAGACCCAAATGTACTATGAGATGTCTCTGTCTTGCAACTCATGCCTGGCTAGACAAGTCACAAATCATGGTGCTAACTGTACTTGGACAATGATTAATTACCACAACAAGATTCAACTTAAACATTATTGGGTTTTGTAATTTCAAAATGCATAAGACACAGTGTAAGATGTTGGCCGTGGGTACGACGAACTAAAGGCCGAGAGATACATGGTAGGGAGCTCAAAACTTGAAACTAACTACAATTATTGTATGTCTTAAAGCAGAAAAATACAGACATGAATATCTATGATGTTACAGGAGGTTTCTAGATGCGGGGGAAAAAAAACTAATGACAAATTCTCCAGCCTGGACTCGGCATATAGAGTTACAGTTGTTTTCCTTTGAAATTAGTTCGGTGAGTCTGGTATACACTGTTATCAATAGTATTATTAATTTGTACGAAGAAGAACAACATTCTTGACAATGTCTGAATTTTAAAAAATACAATTACAATTACTTTTTCTTTTCAAGTTCATTGGGCGTCTTTCTTAGACATTGTTATTAATACTATTACTAATTCTTATGAAAGTCAAAAAAAAAAAAAAAAATTAATGATAATTTTTTCTTCTTCATTATAAGATATGAAAAAAGAATTTTATGACAATTTTATAGATTGAATTTTAAAATATGGAATTACACATGTTTTCTTATTTAATTAATAAGATGAGTTCTTATACACTTCACTAACAGTATTATTAATTAATATGAAGAAGAATGTAAGAAACAAAAATTTGAAAACGATCAAATCCAAAAGCAATACTGAATTAGGAATGTAAGAGTTACTATTTAATATAAGAAGAAAAAAGAATTTTATGACAATTCTCTAGGTTGAACTTTAGAATATAAAGTTACAGATAACAAAACAAGAATTCAAGACTAATAAAAAACAAGAATACTTTAGAATATAAAAAACAAGAATTCAAGACTAATAACAAGAAAAAAGATTATATCTCATGGTATCTTTTAAATATAAATGTATATAAAATTTCTTCATTATTTTTTAAACAATTAAATTAATATCATGTAAAAGTAGACCTATCATCATAAAAAAATCTGGATAACTTTAACAAAATAGATACTTCCCGTGAAACATAAAACGAAAGAAACCTCACCTCAATTTCATTTCTCACACTAAATTTAAAAAAAAAACCTTTTTCAATTAAAAAAAAAATTAGAATATATCTAGAAGTATAACAGATGCTAAATTTTTAAAGGATTTCGGAGAAAACTATGTATTAAACTCTTTTATCAGACCGTACTGGATTTTCCATCTTCAGTATGACTAAGGCAAATTCATAAGGATTATCAATTAAAAATTGTCATCGACCAAAAGTTCCCCCTTCTACAAAATATCACGGGATCGGTCTATTCCTTTCTTTCCAAACCCCTCAATAAATGCTTCACAGGAATCAACATCTGGCATCCACCATCCCTCTGCAATAGCTGCAACACTTCAGCTACTTCCCCCTCATTGAATAAGCTACCAAACCAATCATTAAGGCCTCAAGTCGCCCTCCACTGTTTATCAAACCAGTAACATGGACCCCTCCACAGCACCCATCTAATTATACGTTATGTAATTGGGCTCTTCTGCGCAGCTTCAAAAGATTTCCTCAATTGGAAAAATGGATGCAAGAAGTTACTTTTCCGTTATGTCTACCAGTACTTAGCCTCCACTCTAAATAGGATTCCAGCACATTAAATAGCGCGGGTAAAAGGAGGCAGGCCAAGAAAATGCATTGTATTGCTCTATCATCTCAAGAAAATCATGAGCTGGACAACGGATCATACGTTGATGGCCAGCCCAGACAAGAAACAGAAACCCCACTTCATAAATTTCCCAAAAAGAAATTAAAAAACTCAGAAATATCAAACCACGTTCTTGATACCCTATTTTAGCAAAACCCTATTTTAACAGCACAAAACAAAGATTTGTACGGTTAGTTTCAACAGTTGTGTCTCATCAGTCAGTTTCTAAATCTTTTTCCTTTTTTCTTTATTAAATCAAATTTCTTTATTTTATAATTTTATCAATATGAATTAAATTTTTATAGTTTGCACAGATTTTGAGTCAAATACATTGTCGAGAAGTCCCAATATTTCATTCATGTGAGCATCACCCAAATGCAACAAATGCTAAGTTTTTGAGTCAAATTCATTGACGAGAAGTTCCAATGCTTCATTCATGTGAGCATCACCTAAATGCAACAAATGCTAAGTTTTTTACTCAAATTCATTGAAGAGAAGCCCCAATACTTCATTCATGTGAGCATCAACTAGATGCAACTAATGCTAAGTAGACCATTCATTCTTATAACAGATGGGTTCACACAAACCACTACTGATAAAATATGGGTCAATAAATTTGACTCAAAAACTACGCAAGTGAATCCTGATATTAATATCATGAATTGACACACTGCAAAAAAATAACTCAGTTAACTTTCGTTGTTTTGCAATTATTATCCATCCAAATTTATCCATTAGATCAGAGTAGTATAATTTACAAATTTTACTAGTGAATTATTACATCTAAACATTTATGTTTATACATAACTCAGAGGGAAGGTTTATAGACTACCTAGATAATAAACTTGAGGAGACTGAAAACAGCCTATGATGGGAGTACAATAGAGGGAACAGGGTTTAAATTTTACGGTTATCTATGCCTGTCAAGCAATCCTTTTAGGGACCTCCTTTTAGCACTATCCCGTACATATGTTTTTTTCTGCCTCATTAAGTAATTTTAAATTTTAAAGTGGCGGTGTTTGTCACTGCTACCCTTAACAGTACACACAGTTGTATGTTTCCAATGCATTGATAGAAATATGGAATCACTACCATTTGTTTTTACATATATTTGATATATTATTAATATAATCTGTATAAATATGTAAAAAGAAATTACAGTTAAAAACAAAAAACCATCTCAACTGGCTATACTATCTGTCATTCATGGGAAGTTAATTAGTTTGCTGTGCAAACACTGTGACATGGTAGCCATAACTGACCTAGTGATATTAACATTTTGATGCTGAAGTTAGCTGTCATACAAAGCTCATGCTGATCAACAAATATCAAGAAACATTCATAAGACCGTAAATGGAACTGTCTAGAACAACAGTAACAATGTTATGTTTTTATGATCCACTAGTTTGTTATTACAACTACCATTCTCAAATTCACACGAGATTAGTCCATTAAAAACATTTCTCCATTGAGCTTATTCATTCATCTTATCATGCAGACAATGCCCCAAAAAGATGATACCCAATTTGCACCAACACTCAAGTCTAATTGCAACAACTAATCAATAATTAAGATTGTTATTATTATGTCTAGTTCAATTCCTTATTAAATAACTCCTCATACCGTGCAAATTCTTTAAGAACAGCCTGCCAAAAACAATTCATTAATTCTATAGAGAAAAAAGGCAAAGCCATGCCAATTAAACAAGAAAGTCCAATTTACCACCCCTTGCAGAAGCCTCATGCATGCACTTGTCCTAATGGTTATGAAATTTCTCTCTTCTAGATTGCACAGACCTTACCCTGCTTAATCATGCAGAAAAAAGGATTTCACAGACGTTACTCTGCTTAATCCAGCAGAACCAAGCAGGAATCTTTATCAAGTTCATTGTTTTGCCTCTTAAAACATCATATTTACTCTCAATTGGGAAATTGGACCTTTTTCTCAAGAACCCTACCCCCAACTTCACAGAAATGGACTAAATCTTACAAAAAGAATACATCCAATGACCCAACAGCCTACTCCCTTATCCCCTTCCCTCAATACAAAATACATATTCTCTGTCTGTCACAACCCACCATGTTTTCCCTCACATGCTGATTGTACATGACAGAGGCAAATGAATTACAAAAACTTTGATTTTCTAGCCCAATCTGCTAGAATCATGAAGCCTTCACCAGATAAAGAATGACAGCAAAGCTCTTACCCATTTAACAATATAGAACCTATCCCCCCAAAATGCAGCGTGGGTGAGATTGGCCTTGAATATCTCTGGGTATTCAATGGGTTCAATTTCTCTAATTCCTAACATAGTATCAGATAAGGAGCCTGTAATCCCCCTCCATGTGCACCAAGTAATCATCTTCAGACGCGAAATATGTTTGTTTTGCTTGGGAGGTAGGTTGTTTCATAGATTCATTTTGACGTCTCATTTCCAAGACCTTCTTGTGGGAATTGGAGTGTTTCTCAACTGAGAAAGTAGGACTTGCAGCAGGTCTGTATTCTGGAAGAAGTCTACCAGACTTGTATCTCACACCACAGGCATTACATAATGTTTTGGGACCCATGGGTCCAGCTCTCCACTGTGGAGTTTTCTGTATGCCACAATGCACACATTTCCTGACATTCATTGGGTCCTGCACCTTTTTCTTGTTCCCGTGATTAGCCATGCTGAATTTTTTTGAGGGATAGGATTCTGCTTGCTCAGAAACAAAGTAATCTGAATCACTACTGACTGCAGCATTAGCAGACAGTGAAGAGTTTGGGCCGTTCTCCAATACAATATCAGAGGAAGCAGGGGAAAGAATCCTCGAAGCCCAATTGCAAACTGGGACTCTTGACCTCTTGCTTCTTGCTTTACCTGGTACAGTGATTTCTGATCTAAAAGTGGAGTTTTTTCCAGAGCAAGAGCTGCTTTCCAATACTGATATAGGACTCGAGCTTCTAAATTTATCTGAACTCTGTTCTTCACCATGTTTGTCATCCAATCCAACTCCAAAATCAGGACAAAATAGTGGCTTTGGTCCATTCTCTAGAAAAGAGTCTTCTACAAAGTTTGAAAGCCATTCTAGCTCAGCTAAATCATCACACTGGTCCACAGAAAAAAAAAACACAAAATCCCAGCTGAGAACTTCAAGCATAACCAATCTCAGAAACTTATGACAAATTTGGTTATCTTCAAAAAACCAAGAAACTCTTCTCAAAGGTTCATCTAATCCTTATAAGCCACAGCCAAAAATCAACTAGTTTTATACAAATGGACAATACAAAAGCATTGCATTTCACATTGTTCCAAAACAGGAAGCACATAAAAATGATACTCACAGGAACACATAGGTCTCCAGGATTGCTTTCATCCACTCCATCTACAGTGAAATTGCAGCTCTCAGCTTCTGTTTTGGAGCTTTCACCAAAAATGTCACTTTTTGGGAAATTGATACTGTTTTCTCCAATGGGTCCTCCAATTTCTTCATTTGAGAAGTCCAGTAGGTCATCTATATGGTCAAAAAGGTCCCCTTGGAGGCTTGCTTCCAGCTTGGTCATTACCCCTGACTTCATTCCACCCACCAATGATGTTCCATAGCCGGTCCCAATGTACATGTCTGTAGTTTCCATATCCAAAGACTGCTCACAGGATGAAACTCAATTGAACTTCCAGTTGTTTCTGTAAACAATGACCACAAAGAACATCAATGTTGAGGCAAGCAAAAGACCTCATAACTACCCAAATATGCATATTTTATGCGTATTACATTCTCCTATAATGTCATAAGTGCCTGTATTAGATTGCAGACAACAGCTATTTCACATTTTGACCGACAGCCCAACCGTTTTCTCAAGAACTAACAGAATGAAACCCAATGCCTATATCATTGAATGGACGATTTGAACAGCTTGTTTTGGATTTCAGATGAAATGACTGACTGTTTCAGTTTCGTATCAAATCCTGAACCACCCAGGAATCAGAGCATGAGTTTGGTAGCAAGCAGAAAACATCAAAACGTCCTATCAGTTACATATTCCACGTATACGTCATGAATTCCCAGTCCAAATGTTGCTTTTGAATTGAACATGGATATGCATGAGGCTACTTAAGGTTTCCATCAAATTTCCCACAACCCAAAAACGATATAAAAGCTTTGGCACAACTACCATTCCTCACAAGCTTCCATCCAGTGGATATTCCATGTTTCAATGACGATACCAAAATGCATGTTTTAGATTAAACAGAAACTTTAGAGGACTAATTAAGGAATCACAACAATCATTAAATACACCAAGATTGCAGGAGAACTGTTAAAGGACTTATATGCTTCATTCTTAGTTGTCCTTGGAACAGCTTTATCCATACCCATTGACAGATATCAAGACAGCATTATAGATTAATGTCATAGAAATGTAACTGGCAATCAGATAACTAGGGTTCTGCCTGTCCCGTTGAATGCAACATGTGGAGCAGTTCCATTGTCTCACACTCAACCAGTGCTTCAACGCAATATTGCAAACAACAAGCTCTAACAAAGCAATACAAGTGCAACAAAAATTTGAAAAAAAACTGTGGTCATTATGGTGCTTACAAGAATTTCAGTCCTAACTACCAGTAACAGCTTAGAAAAAAAGGAATGGTATGTGAATGTTCAATCCCCAGAGATGGACATCAACATAAATTTATCTGTTAATGCAATGGGAAACTAGCAAGCAGCAACTACTTCAGGAAGGCCAGTCCCTTGAATACGGCAACATTTGGTGTAGTTAATCACAATATACTGTACAGTAGCCGATGTAATTGAAGCTTAGCGTACATCTTCATTGGGTTTTGCAAGGACATATCAGTGCTGCTACAGGTGCTAATGTTTTTTCAATGCAATGTTGCGAACAAAAAGTCCTAAAACAGCTATGCAAGTGGGAAAAAAAAACAAATTGGGAAAGAATAGGAGCTATATCCTGCTTTTAAGGAATTTCAGTCCAAACTACTACTACCTACTAAACATCTTGGAATAGAATGAGTGAGATTGGAAAAAACACTCAATGCTCTATGCACATACTATAAGTTTTATTGCAAAAAGCCATCATAGGTAAACCAGAATTCATTACCTTGAGACTCTGAACTTGTGCTTCTCGGTGATGAAGTGCTGGGATGTTGAGGAGACTGAAGAGAAAGGTGATTGGTATTAAAGTAAGAAGCTTTGCAAACAAGCAATATTATAAAATCAGCGAGAGCACAGCATGCAAAAGGTATCTTGCCAATTAAAACAATCAGTCCTGAGACAAGTGCCTGATAAAGAAAAGCAAGAAAATCTCTTCGAGGCACATGACCCCTAAAACTATTCACAAGGTATCTCAAGTAAAGATATTGTATTGGAAAAAAGAATACATGGGTTCTGACAAAGGGAGTAATATTTTTAGTCTCAGTTATTTGGGTTGGTAGGTACTGAAGAAAACAGGGTAGAGAAGTAGGAGGGAGGGAGGAGAAGTCTCTGCCTGTGCTTAGCTGTGCTAACAACTGGCTTGATGGTGAAGTATAAACGTGTGCACGCGGATTTCTACAGTGTGATTAGTACTGAAGGAAAGACAAAAGTTCATAAAGCAGAGGTTTTCGATTAGATGTTTTTGATTTTCATGGTTGTATATAATTCTTTTCACTGTTTGAAGAGCTGGGTATTTAATAAATAGAAAAGAAAAATAAAAAATTAATAGATGGTACTGGAGGACCCATTTCAGTATAGACCACTGAGACCCCTCAGCAGGCGAGACAGGCAGAAATGCATTGGATAGAGAGCAACCATTTACATATAAAGGCCACGATTAATAATTGCCTCATTTATTACTGCATATAAATATTGTTACAATCACTGTTAATCAACATAACTTAATAATAAGAACAATATTCATACTTCATGGCTGCTACGTGACAGACAAGCCAACTAATGCAGTCAGGTAGATTACAAACAACCCCACTTGCTTTCCATGTGTTTTCTCTGCCTCGTAGCTATGAGAAACTTCTCAGAAATTATGATATACTTATATAGAATTTTTATTTTTATTTTCTACAGTATATATTCTTCCGGATATAGAGCATCCTATGTATATATTCTTACCCTCCCTCCTTTTTCTCTAATCTATATATTAGCACTTATATAAGCTATTCATTTATATAATTATTTTTTTAATGTATCTGCACAAAGTTGTACCTTAACTGAGTATATGCCCTACAAGTAGCAAAGACATATGTACCCATTGTTCTTATGTTATCTAAGATCTCTGTAAAACACATGATCCATCAGAATAAAACATACCCTCATACATGTGTATTCAGTCTATGTACCCTTGTAGAGAAATAGATTTTTTATAGAATAACTTACGAATCTATAGCAGCAGAAAAAATGTCATTAACATCTTGGTAATCAGTAGAGAGCAGTAGCAGGGAGTATAAATGCCTGCAGTGTACTTACAATTTGCAGAATAATATACCACAGATGTATTAAACAAATATTTTGTATAAATCATTGGCAAAAAAATATTAACCTGGATAGATAATGTCTTCCTATATCAGATAACTGTCAGTAACATTAGCAGTATTATTAAGGTGATACAAATTTATATACATCAATACATTTATACAATACACATAAACATCAATACATTTATAAAATGAATGATATTCCAACCTATAAACATGCCATGTGATGTGGGTTTAACAACTTACTTTTTAAGTATGCAATCATAAACCTGAATTAGAGAATATATTCATCTTCTTGAAGAATAGACAAAAGGAGGTAAAAATATTAGTGCCACCCACTTAGCCAACTCATTAAGAATCAATGGAAAAGTTAAATGGGCAAGAAGAACCAAAGGAAGAAATAAAAGAGGAAAGATAGAGGGCGTTATTATTACATGTACAGGCTTTTTTTCTTTTATAAATATTTTATACCCCATATTATGCTGGACATGATTTGTATCCACTACCGTTGTAGTTTTTGGTTTTCCTTCTACTTCACTCTTTGGATCTTTGCTGCAAAGAATAACGGACCATGTGTATCTTTCCATGGTTTGCTTGCAATTCACTCTAGCTTAGCCAACCAATGCCTGGACAATAGAAAACCACCACTTGGCTTCTTGGGTCCCATTAGCTCTGAGTCACATTTGCCCATCCAATCTAAACTTTGGTTGAAGTCAAAAACCCTTCTCTTCATACACATACGGTCACATGGGGTCTCTGGCCCATATATATCCCGACTTTTAAGGCGAAAGACTCTCTCCAAATACATTAGACTTCCTGAATACGACATTGGAAAATAAACTGTGACCAGACTAGGAAAGGATGGTAAGCAAAGTGAACTTATAAAATACAGTCAACCCTTCTTAGAAGTAGGACACTTGCCAAAAGTTGTGGATTAGACAACCATTATTTTACAAGGCATGTGAGCTTCAAAAGAATTCAGAACACCATCTCTCCCCCTCCATGCTCTCCCCATTGATTAAAGTACTCCTCACTGTCCTTTATAAACATTCTTGCATATGAAATGACTAAGAATCCTCACTTGTGGGTCACCCCCACCCCCACCTATTCCAATGACTTTGATTCAAAGCAATTTTTAAGACCCCCTTGTTGTGAACATGGTGGGCTGTGGGCAGGATTTTCCATAAACAGTCCATGACAAAACTACCAAGGTACACATTCCGTGTTGAATACAAACCTAGACTCAACCATTCCTTCTCCACTAACTGTTCAAATTAGGGCACCAAGTGTGGAGAGATTTGCGTCTGTCATTGCTTTTCCATGCTCCTAGAACTTGCATCCTGATCTAACTGGAAGATTGTGGCTCAATCTTAGATTGAGCCTCAATCTTCCTGCTGCCGACAAATTTGAATTTGACAACGTTGAGAAAGTAGTATATTAACAAAAGATTCAATAATATATGTTGAAATATTAGTTTATTGGAGTATAAGTTCCAATAAACAGCTGCACCAAACTTAGATTTGATCTGTTGCCAAAAGCAATTTGTCGGTTGGATGTGATAACGCTAGTTCCAATGCCTAGGACCCATCATCCATTACACCATGGTACCCAATTTGAATGATATGGGTCCATCTCTCCTATCAATAAAGCACAGGTTTTGCCTTAGAGCCCAAGCCCATGTCCATGTCGTGCCATGCAGTGAACTCGGTGGTCAAATCTCTAGCCCTCCATTAATTTACCTCGAAAGACGAGGCCAAGATATGTTTCCATCGTGCCAATGTGAAAGACCGGCCCCTCTAACGTTACCTTTGTTTTTGCATTATTTTAATCCATGATTAGGGGGCATGGTAAGAGAGTTTAAGGAATTTTAGACAAAAGGTCAACCTTCACTTTACATTTACTAGTTTTTTTAATATTATTTTTCATTCAGATTTCTTTTATGTATATACGTGTATGTTAATATTAATCAAGATATAATACACATATTCAAAAGAAAATCAAAATCACTTCCCAAAGTCACACGCATAGCGTTCGGAAAGTTAATACAAAACATAAAACATAGCTGTTAAGCAACGAGAGCAATGTCAATAGATGGCGAGGTTCTTGGTCATCCGGTTTACTTCTCAAAGTCACACGAATAGCGTATGGAAAGCTAATACAAAACATAAAATGTAGTTGCTAAGCAGTGAGAACA
Organism: Sequoiadendron giganteum; assembly: GCA_007115665.2. Taxonomy (NCBI): domain Eukaryota; kingdom Viridiplantae; phylum Streptophyta; class Pinopsida; order Cupressales; family Cupressaceae; genus Sequoiadendron; species Sequoiadendron giganteum. The sequence continues at coordinate 531,140,678 of CM021107.1, read as the reverse complement.
ATGTCAGTAGGGGGCAGAGGAGGGTCTTGGTTATCCGGTTTACCCCGTACATCAACGAATCAGAGTGACCATTTAGATATTGGAGTGTGATCTTATTTAGTTGTTTTTTGAGTAAATTTATAATGTAAAAAACATAACATGATATATTTTCTAGAAGAATTTATTTAATAAATAATATAATGATTTATTATTTAGAAGAAAGTTAACATGAGTGTTTTATTGGTGAAATTTGATTAAAAATTTATTTTCTTTATTTTAATGAGAGAATCTTAGTTAGGTTAATGTGAGTCTGCCATCTTCATCAATTAAATCACAAGTTGAAATTTAAGGTACATATAATAAATTCATTTAGGTAGACTTATTCTAATTATTGTAGTGAAAGATTGTGATGTGCATAATTACATGCACTCTTTAAGGAATTTAATTTAAAGAACATATAAATGTGATTTTATTTAGCTAATCAATTATTTATTAGCCTTTTATAATCATGGTGTGATTTATTAGTTTACAATATTGTAAGCAATCAATTTAGGAATATTGTGTCCTCTCAATGTCTTTGTTTATCTAATATTTATCACAATCATATATAAAATGGAGAACTTAAAACCAAGGTCAAAGCTTTTACAATCTATGAATTTATGACTAGCAATTTTAGAATATACTTTATATAAGTTTTTTGTCACAATTTTTATCAACACTTTATATTACACTTTATGATTTACCATTGAAAATCAAAGAACTAAGCATTTGAATCTTTTAATTATGTTCCATATCTACTTTAAAAGAGTCACTAGAAAAAAAAAAACTATAAACAATTAGTGAAATATGAATTATGTTACTTTATTCAATCTTAACCATAGATATCCTTTGGTTTTAGCAAGAAAAAATGATTGATCTCATAAATACTTCAAGCATTCATAGATAATATAAACAAATTATAACTAATAATTAAAATTTTGTTAATCAATTTTTATTTATTGAAACAATACATATCTTAATAATAGAAAAATAATGCATAATAAAAAAGGAAAGCTTGATGGTGGCACTTCCAAATCTGGAAGTCTGAAAGTAACAATTCTTGTTTGAATATCACTACAATTAAACATTACAAAGAGGAATCTTAGTCTAATAATGTTTGAGAATCTAAAAATAGATCCAATAAAATATTTTTGATTAGTTACAATACAGATAGAGATAAAAGATGATATAAAGCCTCCAAAGCATTAGTAGTTCACAAGAATGAAAATGAGGGGGAAAAAAGATAGACCAATGGATGCATAAAGTATAAGAACATGGCAAATGGTAATGGTAATGGTAAATGACCATAATGAATTGAGTTTTTAATTTTTAATTTTGATGGTTTTATTTTTTAAAATTATAAAAATTGATATTATGTAATATTTTTTTTCATCAATATTAAAATCATACTGTGGTAAGATAAAGACAACAAGAATGTTATTAAAATAGATTTGAATAAAAACTCAAATCTTATATTGTGATGTTGTCACTATGAATTTCTATTGGGGTTAGGGTTTCCTACATTGTGAATGGAAGGAGTGTTTTTGAAGCTCAATACTTAGGTGGAAATACTAAATGTTTAATAATAGAAGCATGCAGGATGATCACCCTTGCATTGGGTTAGGCAAGGGGGGACAAATGTGTCTCTAGCTAGAAGAAAAGGGAAAATAGTGAGACTTTGGGCTCCATCTAATGGTTTAACCACTTCAATGCACCAACATCTCTCCTATAGTGCTCTTTGGTGAGGAAATATAGTGTGAAGTAGTTTTAAATGAAGCATTTTTTGCAGAGAAGGGTCTAGTTAGAAGGTTCAAAGGGTTTAGGTTGAGCCTCATTGAGCTACATAAATGGATTATAAAAATATGGAGCGCCATTTTGGATGGTGATCTCCAAACATACCCTTGTGCATGGGAGTTTTTCGTGGTGGTTTTTGAAAACATTCATGATCACCTCATAGTTCTTTATGATTATCAATGGATTTATGAGAAATATTTTCTTATACTGGAACCATGGCATCCTTCTTTCAACCTTGCCTCTGAATCATTCGTGACTACTCCAATTGAGACTCAAATATTCCACTTCAATTTTGGTTTGATTCTTATTTTGAGGCTAGGGTAATTCATTGGGAAAGTTGTTGGGAGTTGATGAGGGTTCATCAAATTATCTGCATATTAGACATATGCTCGCATCTTAGCAGGGATCGATATCATAAAAGATCTTCCAACAAATATCCCTCTAAAAGTTGCAAACATGTGTTGTAACTAGATGTTAGATTATGAGGGATTACCTTTTTGTTCCCACAAATGTTTCAGTATTGGCCACATTGTTAGTATGCTCCAAATAGAAAAATGAAATTCAAGCCACTTGGCGAAGAAATATCTCCCTCCACCACTAATCTGTGGAAAAATAAGATTCCATCTCTTGCCAGGAAGACAATACCCAAGTTGCTTAAGAGAAATTGAATGGGGATGAATGTCCAAAGGATCCACATTTTCTTTCTACACTCAAGGTTGTGGATGGCTTGCCTCTCTCAAGGAAGGATAGCATTAAGGCTTCAAAGGACCATAACCCAACTGAAGAATTGAAAAATCAGATAAAGGATTTAGAAATTTTGTCTCCTAAGGGAAACAATTCCCCCTCAAAAAATGGTTGTGTCTATGAATTGTGGAGTAGATGCGAGAAATTGAACAGTTGCGCAAAAGAAAAGGAAGAAAAATGAAATAACTTTCAACATGCATCTTCACTTGCATACCAAATGTGTCCAGCTAAATCTTAGAATTATTTAAAATTTCATGATTCAATTGGATCTTTGTGCTTACCATTTGGTACCCTGCTTATGCAAATTATTGCATTCCAGTTCTTTTTGGCACTCCACCTGAGTTGCCATTTTTTCATGAAAAAGGTAGAAGTCGTGATACTAAGTAAATTTTTATTTTGAATTAATATAAGGAGTTGCCCTATGTTGCAACTTATCTATAAAAAAAGATAAAAGAGAAAAAGAGAAAATAATATGTCTATTAATGATTATTTCATTCATTTTGATTAAGAAGGAAGACACATATTGTTTAAATCTATCAATATACAATATTTGAAGAAAAAATAGAATGTAATTACCTCATATTTAATTAAAATTTATTATAATTTTATTGTGAAAACTATTTGATAGGATACTATATTTATTAAAATAATTTTAAATCTATATAATTAAATTTTAAATATATTTTTTAAGTTATGATAATAATTAGTAGAATTTTATATAAAATAAAACTGATGAGTACTTTATTGTTATATATAAGGCTAAATATAAGAGATGTATTTAAAAATATTATAAGTTCACCTTATATTTTGATTGTATCATTCTAAGATATATAATATTAATTAAATTAAAGAAAGCCCAAGGTATGGAGGGTTGTGTGACTCTTTCTTCCATGTGTATATAACCATTTTAATTTAATTATTAGATTTATAATTTTATTGTTAATTCAAAACTTAAATAAGATATTATATAAAATATTATATTTTAATGTATAATATTATAAATTTTTGTATATATAATATTAGTGTGTTAATTAATATATAAGTTGGAATGAATTGTTTATCAAATATATAGTGTGAGTTTAAATTTAACATTTTTTAATATTACTCATTATAGTTTAATGTATTAAATTTCTTAATATTTATATGATTAAAACTTATAAATATAATGTATGAACTACATAATCACTAAAAATTTATTGATTAATTTATATCTTTGTGAGTTATATTTAGAGCTAATCAATTTTCAAGATAGTTAAATCTAGTATCAAAATCTAAGATAAAATATTGTTATTAACTTGTTTATGCTACAAGAATCATCATATAATTTCATGGAGGAGAATTTTTTTCAATACAATATAGTAATGTTTTAATTAATATTCTAAATATTTACGTCATTTCTAAACTCAAGATAAATATAAAAATATTTTTTTCCAATGCTTTGAGATCATTGTCATATGATTTTTAAAATAAATTGACATAATAATTTAAGGGGTCGATGACTTGACATATGTCAAGTCTTTTAGATATCTCTTTAAATCTTTTAAGTTTATGCCCAACAAAATTATAAAAATATATTTTAAATAATAATAATAAATCTTCTCTACTATTCTAATAAAATTGAACCATTCGCATCAATTAACTAATATTAGTGTCGAGAAGAAAAGTATGTACTTTGTATTTTTTATCTTTTATTTTATGTTGTTTTGGGTTGATATCTTTGATGCATCCTTTTAGAACCTACTTTAACTATTTCAATGCACTCACTAACCCAAAACCTTATCCAACACTCAACTATGATACATCTCTCTATTTAGAATCTATCAACCTCAATATCTACCATCTTGCTCATTCTTGACTAGATTTTGAATATGATTTTTCCCCTTACATAAGACTATGGACGCAATCACATCCCTCTATTTTCAAAATTCAATATCCTAACTTTTAAGGCTGGCAATCTTAGGATCTAACTATCACCTATCAATGTGGGCATAAATAAATCAAATTATGTGTCTAAGATGATGCATTCAAATGTATCATCCTAGGACATTTGTATATTACTAAATGAATCATGACTTGAAGAAATCATACAATTATTGATGAACATTTTTCCTCTTGAAAGCAATCAATCATCAGTTGCCATTTACTAACATCGAGCATAAACGCCCATCACATAATCTATAATCAACTGTTTTTGTCAATACACATTACAAGTTCAACTTTGACACAATCACTTATTGGTTTACATCAAGATTTTACAAAAGAAAATTAGCAATTAATTACACAAACATCCATTGCCACCTCTTATTGACGTCCATTGCAACCCCTTAATCCTTAAGACTTGACTAAGGCACAAGGATCTCTTAAACAATAATACTTACATAGCAAGGCCCATGATGCTCCTTGGCATCACCATTGCTTTCCTTATCTTAGGTACTATTAGATGAGCAATTGTTGTAAGTAATGAAGATCAAATTATATCCAAGACATAAATGCATAAATATGGACAAAATTGTACCCCAAGATGAAATCATTAGCACAATTGTCTTCCCTACTTATTGTCTCATCTCAATGATCTATTATCCTATACCTAATTCTCTATCACATCATCATGTCAATCAAAATCCACATCTCCCACCATTTTAAAACGCATCTTAATTTTAACTCATATTTATTTCAACCCATATTTAGTTTAAATCTAAATGACCTTACTTTGATAAATTTATCTACTCAACTCTTATATCATATATCTAATATTAATTATAAACTGATTTTACATTTTATTTCCTTCATGTTTAGGTAAGGTTCTATATTATCACATTAAAAAGCTTTAAAATTACTTTCTTTAAATTTTACATGTTTGGGAGTGCCCTACCTACATTGTCACATTAAGAAGCAAGCATTTAGGGTAACCAGTCAATGCCTTCCATAGCCAAAATCTTAATCAAGGTACCATACCACTCATAAATGCACATTGAAGAGAATGAGTCAGCATGGAAAGGGTAGATGTCCAGATTCACGTGGTATATTACCAATAGCTAAGCACATATGAAAACATGTGGGGCAAAAGAGACTTTACTTTTAAATAAGGTAAGATGTCGTCATCCATTAAGTTATGTTGTAGTAAATTGTTAAAAAAGCTTTACATAAAATAAAAACCCCATTTGGTAATGAAAGCAATGTTAATTCCTCTTCTTGGGATCCTTCCTAATAAATTCCATGCCATGAGGAAGTCAATCATTTGAATAATGCAACTTTGTGTTGACTAGAGAGAGTGTCGGTGCATTATTAAGGGCCCCTTAAAATAGATTAAAATGATGTTTTGATTATAATATTTCACTATTGAACGTATATTCTTTCATTTCCTAGAGTTTTTCCATCTAATTTCTACTTTTTATAAAGAGACTATATGCCAGATGCCAATAGTGATCTCACATGCAAAATCCCTCTTCCCAATGTATATATTTTATATACACATTTCATATACATCTAATTTCAAATATATACATTTTATATCCATCCAAGTCATAATTGTCCTGTAATTATTCTCCATAGATTTTTTCAAGGTTTTTTCTATGTGTTTTTCTTTGCAAATTTCCTCTTCCCAATGTAAAAATTTTATATACATCTAATTATATATATATACATTGTATATCCATAAAAACCACAAATGTCTTGTAGTTATCCTTCATGGATCCTTCTCAAGGCTTTTTCTATGTATTTTTGTTCTGAGATCATAATTTGATAGGTTTTGATCCCAATTTTATCTCACAAGTGCATGTTGTACTACATTGCAATCATGTGCTTGGTGTCAGGGGTCTTTGTCTTTTAACAAGGAGGCAAAAATCACACCAATCTTCTTCATAAATTTCTCTCTCAAACTAGGTGGTATATAAGAAATGAGAGAAACTCTTGATCAAACACGTAACATTTGTTTATAATTTTTCATTAGTTTTTTAGAAATTTAAGTTTGTTGTGAGAGGGACTTCCAAACAAACACCCTTGTAACATTTAACAGCTAGGTAGATATTATTTGTACGAAATAAAGCCAACCACAAGTATGCAGACAGACGTTTCTTTCCATGTGTAAACATTTTATAATAATTATTAAAAAAATACTTGTAAGAAAATGTAATAATGAACACATGGTAAGATTCCACCAAGACAAAGACTATATATAATATTTTATATTCCATCCTTACTCACGTGGACACGTAGGAGGCTTAGTCATTTATAGTTGCAAAACCTCAAATCACATTGAAAGCTAAAGTACTATTGTTTTATTTCCAAGTGGAAGAAAACTCATAGCAAATCTTTGATTGAAGGAAATTAAGGTCCCCAACATTTAAAAATCAACGGCTTTTTAAAATATATTGGTAGTAAAACAAAAAGATGGGTTTTTTTTAATACATTGAAAATAAAATAAAAGGAAATAATTATAATAGTATTGTTTAATACTATTTGTGTTGTCAATGTTTTATTATTATTATTTATAGTGGCAATGTATTTTGAATTATCTTTGTTAAAGTCAAGATAATATTTATTTTTCATATCAGTTTTTCTCTTTTGAAAAATGATTTGAGGGCTATGAGTAATGAAATCTAAAAGAATGCATATTTTCGACGTTCTCTTCTTCATCATCACTTTCATCAATTTTACTATCATTTCTTTCAAAACCTAACACCACTATTCTATTTGTTTTATCTCAAATCTATAGATCACTATAAACCCATCTCAACAAAGATTGTGTTCAATCTCCATACCATCCTTTCTCTTTTGGAAAATGGTTTGAGGGTTGTCAGTAATGAAATCTAAAGATTCCATATGGTAAACACCAATTTATTCATTACTCTATTTATTTTATTTCAAATCTATAGATCACTATAAACCCATCCTAACAAAGATCGTGTTCAATCTTCATATTGTCCTTTCTCTTTTGAAAATGGTTTGAGGGTTGCCAGTAATGAAATCTAAATAATTCAGATGGTAAACACGTATATATTCACTATTCTATTTATTTTGTTTCAAATCTATAGATAGCTATAAGCCCATCTTAACAAAGACCAATATCTAGATCGTCTTTTCTCTTTTGAAAAATGGTTTGAGGGTTGTCAGTAATGAAATCTAAAGAATTCTAAACATGCATATATTCAACATTCTCTTCTTCATCATTACTTTCATCGACTTTATTACCCCATTATATTTATTTTATTTCAAAAATCGCCATAAACCCATCTATAAAATCTCTTTTGGAAACTTAAATACCATTATAACTTGCAAAATAATGGAGGAGTTAAAATAGAAAAAGGTTTTTATCAAAATGAAAGACAAATATACTCGAAGATTCTTTTGGCAAATTATAATATTGTGCACTTGTTCTAATCTTAAATTGGAAACACTTATCAATACATTGAATTGACTTTTCATTGCAGTTCTAGAAATCATCATAATTTTATGACTGGAGTAAAGGTATAATGCATAGGCTACAATATAGGATTAATTAACAAGTTGGGCAAATCATCAATTTTCCAATTTATGGAGAATTGAAACTTTTGAGAGGCAAAGTGCATGATCTATGTGGAGGGCTCCACATAGGAGATTTGTGATCTTTTTTATTTATTGTCGGTGACATTCTTTCCTAAGTATCTTGCTTTTTCGAATGAAAAAATATAAAAAATATTGGATCTCCTTCGTAGGACATTGCTAAAACATGTGCCTCTAAAATTGAGGATAGAGTCATAGTTAAGATTTTTTAATTTTTAATTTTTTAATTTGAAGTATATGATTTTGATTAATATTAAATTTAAGTTAATTTTTAAATTAGTTTTTAGATTATTATTTTCATTCTAGGTTTAAAATTTTGTATATGTAGTTTTGATTTGGATTAAAGATATTATTTTGATTCATTATGTTAAATTTAAAATTTGATCACGATTCCAAGTTCAATTAATCTCAATTAATTATTACTTATTGATTCTTGAGTCAAAATTTTTGAGATTGTGTGTCTAGAATAACCATAAAAGGACATCACTCTAGATAAATTAATTCATCAAGGAGATACACAATCAGGGCAACCCTCTACTTATATCCATCATAGATGATTAATTAATTATCACTATGCAATCTTATGTGTCTGTCACTACACAATCTTGCGCATCAATGACATAAGCCCTTGCATCAACATATGTCTAAACCCTAGTTCATTTATTAGTCACTTAACATCCATTGTATTGCATTCCATTGCATCAACTCTCAAGCACTTAACACCATCAAAACCACATCATTGTTAGTTACATTTGTTGTTTGTTAACTTCTAACTTTAACAAAATCATATCAATGGGGCTTGATTAAGGCACAAGAAGGGGAATGAGTTGATTTCTTGTAACTAGCACTACAAGTTTAAATGATGTTCTTCAACACCACTAAGTTTTCCATTATAAGTGCAACATAGGACATTATATTTATTGTAGGTATCGAGCTTATGAGGACCACAAGTTCTAGTCACATTAGAAGTTCATATCTACACCACTTAACTCAAGACGACATATATAAACATCAAGGTCATATGTGCAATATTTCTTGTTGTGAATGAGGTATATTTCCTAACTAGTTCACCTAGTAGGTCTTATTCAAAAAAAATCACATGAACATAAGTTTACTTAGGACTTTAGAAACCTTTAAATTAGAAGTCATTAGTACACATGCGATCTTATCCTATCTTATCTCTAGTTATCTCATGTCATAGGATTGAACCACTAGTCGCAATCTTGTCTTATCTTATCTCTCAACCTCACCTATATAAACAAGGTCTCATTATACATTATGTAAGTACTAACATTGAACCATTTTTGATCATTGAACATTATTGCATTATAATCAAAAAATATATCTTCTTGATCAACTCTTTGGTGGAAGGTTATCTTTGGTTTTGTATGTGATCTTGGAGTATTAGAGCTCACTATTAGCTCTTACATGATATCAAAGCTCGAGATCTATAAATCCCTTATCAAATTTGAGAATGATTTAGGCATGAGATTTTTTGGGTGCATTTTAGGGAAAAGGACCTTATTGTTCACTCTAGAAGGTATAAAACCCTTATTTTCATATAAAACACTTTATATTTTGGTGACAATTTTTTTGGCCATTTTTGTGGGGTTTGTATATTTAGCACTTGGTCTAAATTTCACACAATTGTATGTAATTCATATGATTTATACCATATAGTGTAGTCATATCAGTCAAAAGCATCAATAGAATCAATAATCAACATATATCCATAAATATTCTCTCTATGTTGCTATTGTGTCAAGTCAATGGAATTTATGTATTGTTTAGGCATCATCCAGTATGTTAAGTAGTATATATATATATATATATATATATATATATATATATATATATATATATATATATATATATATATATATATATTAATTTAATTATTTTGCATCAAGTTATTAGGGGAAATTTAGCCCCTAGTTCTATGTTTCTGAGCACATAGTCATTTCTATTTGGGGGCTTAGCCCTAGCTATTGGGAAATGTGTTTCTACCACTAAGTTGCCCCATGCTTGAGTGACAAATCTAACCACTTCACTACCTCTCAACCTCGTTAACTCCACTTGAAGCACCATGGTGCCACCTCCACCAATACCAGGTTGCTCCATTAGGTTTTGCAACCCTTTGTTAATGACATAGCTCACCCAATCACCAATTTGGTGCCAAGAACCACCTTGACCTATTTTGATGCTCAAATTGGATGATATTTTGGGATCCATAACTTTTTGCTCATGTATCAAATTTTGTACTTATTATATTCATTGAAAATCTAGTTTTGTGTACTTTTTAGTGGTGCAAGTATCATTATCATATTTTATTGCTAATATAGGTTATTTGTTTATTAAAGTTTAGATTCCTTTTTGCCTCCAAAGTCATAATTTTTTTTCTATTTATGTTATTTTCATAGAGCTCTTTAGATCTATCCATGCACTTTTTCTAAATTTAACCTCAAGTAGCATTTATTTAGATTATTATATCACATCTTGGCTGATAACTTGGACATTCTAACATCTAGAGAAGTTACATCTTTTAGGGGGATTTATTTTTAGTATTGATCATCTTTAGGAACTTCTAATTAATGTTGATGGTTGTTATCTTTATAATTTATAGATTTATCATAGTTCATTATGGGTTTTTAATTTCATCCTTCTATAATCATCTTGAAAAGGGGAAACTATAAGCAATAGTGAGATGGAATCTTGAAAATCTTTGATGGCTTCATACTTTACCACATTTATATTATTCCTCAACCAGGTACACCTTGTAATAAATTTGTTTGGAATTTCAAAAAGGATTTTACTAAGAGAAATTTTTTTGATGTTTATGATGACACTTTGAATACCAAAAAATACCATGTCTTAAGAGTGATTTTTTCATGTTGATGGTGATACTTTGAATTCCAAATAGATCATGTCCTAAGGGTGAGATTTTTCATGATGATGATGACACTTTGAATTCTATTATAGGCATTGAGTGTGATCATGCTTTATGGACCAAATTTCAAGAGATATATGGATATTGTGATACACATCCATTCCCAGATGACCATGTTTCAGAGTTTCTTGGATCTCTTGAAGATTTAACCAATATACCATATGATTATGATACTATTAAGGAGTTTAATTTTTTTGGAAAAATTTATATATTTGAATGATAAGGATGGTGAGGTTTCTTCAAATTCTCCTTCTCCTCCTACATAGACAATTGTTGATCCTTCACCTTCATTGATTCCTAGAGTATAATCATTGATTGAGACTCCTCTCATTCTTGCTTCTTTAGAGTTTACTTTAGTTCAATAAGACCATCATATTATTTCAAATTCCACTATGTGGCATGCTTACTTGATAGGTATTTTGATTTGTTTTACATCTCATATTACAGATTTGGAGGACATACTTTAGAATATTCATATCCTCTTGGTGATAGTTATTGTACTATTATTGTGAAACCATAGTTGTCTTTGGAGATTGTTATTCTTGAGTTTCCACATAGTCTTGATTTTTCATCTTATTTGATTGGGGTAGCATGTAATTTTATTGTGGAATACCCTAGCATGGAGACACTTGGGTAGTTTTCAGAGGCACTCATCATGAGACTTCTTCCCTCATCTCTCTTCTTCAAGTTGGATTTTCTTCTACATCAACCATTGGATTTGTTTCTTCCCAAGGGGAGGCATTTTTTCTTCAAGCATTCATTATTGACATAAGGGCTACTACATTATGGGGGGATCTATAGTCTCACTCTTTCTCTCTTATGGGGGGGTATCTATTGTATATCTGTGATGGATGTAGTCCTTTGGGGTTATGTTGATTCCTCCATTCATCACTTTTTCCATCACTTGTACATGATTTTTTTTGCATTCCCTCTTTTGGAGAGGGGGTTTTTCCCACAGGGCTTTTCTCTTTTACTCTATATGTGAGAGACCATTTATACATGGGTACCTAACATGGCCTAGTAGCTAGGACCTGTACTTACATCATCTATGCATCTTTTCATTCTTTTCTTTTTTTTCTCCTTAAATTACAATTAAGGAGGGGTGTTTCTATGAACATGGTATATTACCTAATTGGTTCACCTAGTAGGTCTTATTCACGCATGTTCACATGTTAATTTTTACTTAGAGATTTATTTTGGGGATTAAGGTGTCTCAACCTTTGATTCCTAGCATTAAATTAATTGATTATTATGCGCATATTAATTTATCCTAATGTATTAAACTTCCTAAGTTGTCATTCACTTTGTGGGTCCTATTGTTGAGATGGAATCCTACATGGCAGGTGATGAGATATTTCAAGATCCCTATTTTTCAGGAATTTGGCACCCACTTTAAGAGGTCCTATTTTATAGGAGGAGGATGTCATATGTTTCCATATTGGTAAAAAACTATTTTGGCAAGTTCCTATATTGATTTGAGAGTCTTGATTAGTAGTTACTATATCAAAATTGAAAAGGAATAGTTGTTTTTTGGATTTACCTATTTTAGGTGCCCAAGATATGGATACGATATCGTCTAGATGTGGATAAGATGGTTTTCATAGATATAGGTGCCCAAGATTAGGATAAGGTTGTTTTGGCTTAGTAGGTTGATTTTAAAGCTCACATTTTTTGAGATTTTATAAATATTGGATTTGTAGAAGATTGAGGATACTTTCTTAGGTCTTTATCTTTTCTCTCTATAAATTTGAGATTTTCTTGAGGAGTTGTGAGTAGAATTTTTCATTGTAGGGTTATGCTATCAGATTTCCTATAGAGGAGAGAAAGATGTAATCTCCATGTTAAGGCTTAGAGTCTGGAAGTGTATTGTAATAGTGTTTGTTGTAGATTAATATATTTGTTTGATGCTTTGGAGAGTGGGTTTTTTACCCAAAAGGGTTTTTCCCACATATATTGGTGTTTCTTCTCTTCTATCTTTTATCCTTCTATTCTTCTTCTTTCATGTTCTTATAGTGTTAATTTTCAAGCCATTATGCTACCAAAATTTACTTAGATCTACAAACTACATTATCTTGCCTCTAAGGGCTAATGTAATGGGAATTCAACTATGTTTATTTTCATTTTAATGGCATAGAAACATGTGCTTGTATCAAGTATTTAAAATCTAGTTTAAGAGAAACATAAGATATTGAAATTGCATATTGGTTCTTAGAGGACTTTTTGGGTTCATCTTTCCCTTTCATTTGGGAATATTTCTAGAAGTCACTAGTACACATGTGATCTTATCTTATCTAAATCTCTAGTTTTCTCATGACATAGGACTAAGACACTTGTCACAATCTTGTCTTGTTTAGGTATCTCTCAACCTTACATATATAAGAACGACCTCATTGTGCATTATATAAGTATTATTATTGATTCATTATTGATCATTGTATATTATTGCACAATAATCAAGAAATATATCCTCTCACTCTACTCTCCTATAGAAATATATCTTTGGTTTCATATGTGATCTTGGGGTATTAAAGCTCACTATCAGCTCTTAGAATATTTACCCAACTTCACACACATTCACACATCTTATTGATTACAATCATCCTAACTAGTTAATCTTAGATACAGTTTTCAAAATCAAGTAATATTACTTTACCATAAATGTTTTATTGCATCCATTAATTCAAGGTATGTATTTATTTTATTTATGTTTTAGTTCTAGATTATGAAGAGATTGGAAAAGATTGAATGAAAAAAAAAGGAAGATAAAAGCAATACAAAATTACAATGCCTTACCTAGAATCTTTATTTCTCTCCTTGATGAGTGGAAATTGAATGTACCCTTATTTCATTTGATTGGATCTTTAATGTTGATATGTGGATTGTTCAATGCTCTAGCATAACCTTGATATGATTTGACAATGATAATGACAAGTTTAATATGAAAATGATCAAAATGATAAGATGTATATATGATAGCTTGATAAGATTTATAAGATATTCTTGCATTAGGTGAAAAATAAAGGATGAGAGCCTCTAGATATAGTTTCTTGAAGAGGTAAAATCAATGGCCAAGAATGATTGATGATGGATGACTAAGATTGAAGGAGGATTAGGGTTTGGATAAAGGATACAATCATATGAAAAGTGTCAAATGATAGATAGGATCTATATTTAAGATTGAGATAAGGATTAAAATTCTTATGGTAATAGCTAAGATTACAAGGTTAAATGAGATGAATGAATAAGATAAAAAGTTAGTTTTAATTTTGGGTAAGTATCTAGGCTCAATGAATCTAAACAAGAAGTTAGTTAGACATGTGAAAGGGAAATTTGTCACATGAGGAAAAATTTAGATTATGATCCATGTGAACAAGATGAAAGGATAGGATTAGATAGAAAAGGATAGAAGATAAAGGACAATTAATTAGTGTTTAGTTAATGGGATCTTGTGAAGGGATATTAATTAAATAAATGATAAATATTAATTCAGTTAAAAGGATTAAGATAAGGATGGTAATAATTAAATAAATAATAAATATTTAATTAAATAATTACTTAGGATAGGCTGAAATCAGGTGTGGTTGGGTCATATTTTAATTGTTTACATTTTTCCCCTCTTTGATATGACATTGTGAAGTGGTGTTATATGAAAGAAGTTTAAAAAATAGTGGATGAGAGAGGATAAAGATCAAAGATGATGACCCAATCAATGGGAGGATGGAAAAGGATGAAGAAAGAAAGATTGGGATGAAGAAGGAAATATTGATGATTAGGTGATGGGATGCCCCCTCGAGAGGACATTTGGATTAGGAGAACATGGGTGTTCTCTCAAAATGGAAGTGGAACAATTAGGGATTAGAATCAAGAAGTAGATGAATTGGAAGGTGAAAGAGAATTAAGGAGATGAAAAGGAAGGGGAATTTGATGAGATGGAAAGGGGATGAAAAGGAAGGGGAATTTGATGATGTTGGAAAGGGGATGAAAAGGAAAGGGAATTTCATTATGATAGATAGGTTATGCTAGCATATATTGAGAAATCTTAAGATTTGGTATAGGAAAGGAAATTATGTACCAAGGTATAAGGAACAGGGTGACAAGCTAACCTTTGCATGGAATTTACACTCAAGCAATGACAAGCACGACAAACAAGATGATGCCCCATTATACACCTATTGTGGCACACGAAGATATAGATAGATAAAGGAAACCATAAGTAGGTGTAGTCATGGGTAACAAGATAAATGATCAAAAGATAAATAAATAAAAATATTACAAACATGCCATGCAACCAAGATATCTCTTGCCAAAGATCAAATGATGATGATGATGATGATGATTTGCTTGTGATTAGCCTTGGATAATCACCCAAGAAAGGATTTGATAAGGATGATGTTATTGTGATTAGGCTTGGATACTCACCTAGGAAAGGATTTGAATTTCTTACTCAAGCTTGAATAATCACTTAAGCAAGGCTTTGATAAAGATGACGATGATTGGTTCATTGATCAATAAATGGATAAGATGACAGATTAATGTTTGACAACAATACTTGTGAGATGATTTTAAATTTAAGTATTAATTTCTTGGTTGTAATGTTTGGGTTGATTGAATGTCAAGGTTGTCATTTCCCCTTTCTAAATTTAGCATTTTTTATTTATAGCAAGCTTAGTTTTCTAAAATAGCAAGTCGGGTCCTGTAGATGAACTAGGAAAGTTGATTTTTCAAAATGATTAATTAAACTATTTTTGATTGAAAATAAAAAAATATTAATGAATTATTATTGGGGTCTAAGGTAGGTGTGGATTTTTGGGAAAATAGAATGTTTGTGATTTGGCTGGATATGGTGCAAGGTAATGGATATTATTTTGGTAAATCAATTTGGAGTGTCTAGATAATGGATTTACACTTGGCATAGAAAGTTACATTCTTGGCATGCAATAATCTCTTCCTCGAAATTGATATTTGGGTGCCCAATTTGGTGTTGGGAATGGTTTTTGTATTTTAATTACTTTGTCTTGCTATTTTTGATCATTCTATGCATTGTTTCCTTTCACAAGTTTTGGATTTCTTGCACTGATTGATAAAATGATGTAGGAAGAATCTCCAAGGATGGAAAAACAAGGGGATTGAGGATTATATGCAGTGGTTCCAAGGGTCTCCAGGAGAAATTTTACTCATAAATTATATTGGTGTTGAAAGTTCTAGTTTTTGGTGTGCATTTCATCAAATAGTTGGTAGGAGTAGTGTAGTTTGGAGTGCATAGCTTGGAGTTTTGGGTTTTAGTTGTGTGATGTTGTTAGAAACATGTTTTAATAATGTTTGAGTATTTAATATTTATTTTTATGTCCAAAATTTTTGCAAGAAGTGTTGGAGAGTTTGTGTGTGGAATTGCATTCAAATTTTGGTTTGTTTTGGCTTCTAGACCAAGTTTCTTTTGATTTAATTTGCAACAGATGTATACTGTTGTTTGTTATTGTATTTAAAAAATATATAATAAAAAAATAATGATAAAATATTTAGCAAGTTATTTCATTTCAATTGCACATTATATTTAATATCAATTTGGAGTAATTTGGTGAAAATTTCATTATACCTGATTTGCTCTCTTTTGAGTTTACGTAAAAATAAAAGATTGCATATTTAATTTTTTTTTTTTATAAGGGGATCTATTATAGTGATATTAGAGATATGATATTTCCATCTTGGGGGTTTGTTTTCATTTATGCAGCCAGCCAAGTGGCAAGGAAAGGAAATATCTACAATGGGAGAAAAATAAAGAGCTTACTAATAACCCCCATCTGGAAAAGATTGAAGTTGAAATTCCAAAGAGTAAATATATGGTTGATATGGAGGAAATGTATTGGATATTCCTATAGGATTTACAAAGAAGTGAAAAAAAAAAATTCAATAGTCTTGCAGAGATAAGAGAAGTGATGAGATTGCTAGTAGAAAAGCTCCAAAATCCTATATCACCTAAGGAAAAAGGGAGTACTTCGGAGTCTCAACAAAGAACTCCTAAGACATCTAAATCAATTTTCCTACCTGAAGGTGATCCTGAAACATCTAATCTCCCATGGAATAATTGGCAAGAGAGCTAGCATGTATCCTATGATAATCAAGATGAAGGATTTAAAAATTCTTCCTTACAATGATTATGTCATTCATGTGCAAAGCATGATGACTATAACGGTTTAAAAACATCCCAAAGATTCTAGTGGAATGTAACTCAAGAGAAAAATTAATAAACTCTCAAATCCTACTTTTGATGGAATAGATAAAATCTTAGCTAGAGCCTGGTTACTGAAGTTACAGACCTATTTTACATTTAGTCCCATGAAAGAGAAAGATGCCATAAAGTATGAAAACTTGTACCTTGAAGGAGCTACTTATGAATGGTGGTATCATGGTATGGATACTCAAGTTGATGATTTCAATCAAAGGTTGATAGATAGATTTGAGCTTAGGGATGAAGAGGAGTATTTTAAAGAGTTATCTAGTTTGAGGCAAACACATTCTATTAATGAGTATGTTGAGAAATTTCAAAATATTGTTGTTATGTTGCTTGATATGTCAAAAAAGAGGATCATATACCTCTTCCTTGAGGGCCTTCAAGAACTTGTTAAGGGTATAGTTAAGGAATCCTCACCGACTACCTTGCAAGAAGCAATCAAGAGGAGCTTACAACTTAAGGTCTCCATGCCCAATAAAGCAAGTTTTCATCAATCCAAACCACAAAATTCATGGCAACATAAAGGGAATTTTAAGAAAAAGGCTCCTTTAATCCCTCTACCAAATAATGTGCCAAAATTGGTAATAAAGTGGATGAGGTGATATAATCTGAACTTTGAAGGAAAAAAACCATTTTTTTGTAGAGAACCATGGGCACTAGGGCATAGATGTTTCAGTTGGGAATATTTTATTGAGGTGGTTTCAGATTTAGATATAGATGATAATGAGAACTTTCATGATACCAAAGAGGAAGCAAAGTTGGAGGAAGAAAGATAAACTAGTAAGGGATTTATCATAGCAGCCCTATCTAGAGCACCTAGATACCATCCTTTCAAAGTTTGGGGAGTAATAGCTGGTCAAAGGAAAATTGTCGTCATTGATAGTGGTGCAACCCACAAATTTATAGATGAGGGTTATGTATCCAAGAGAGGATTGAAGATAGAAGGTTTTAATTCCACTATTGTTGATGGTTTTACTATACCTTTTACTCCTGTAGTTTGACAACTCAAAATGACTTTGGGTGACTATGAGGTATGTGATGATTTTTATGTGGTTGGAATAGGAGAAACTGATGTTGTGTTGGGAGTTCAAGTTTCAAGCCAATGAGAAATAAATCTTGTTAAGAGACCTATCAAACAAAGCTCCCATAGTAGTTTCAGCTAAGAGGATGGAAAGGACTTTAAGAAGGGGACAAGTAGCTTGGGAATCAAGAATATTGATCCAAACTACAAGATCTTCTAAGAAGCAAGGTAAAAATTATTTTGAAATTTAATCAATTCTTGATAAGCATAGTCTTATTTTCAATGATTTTCCTCTAGGGTTACCTATAGATAGAGGGTTTGAACATGTCATTGAGTTAGAACAAGGTGACAAACTTGCAATTACCACTCCATACCGCCACCCAAGGGGTTACAAGGAGGATATAGAGAAAACCATCCAAGAGCTTCTTGACATGGGGTTCATAAGGCCTAGCTATAGTCCATTTGCCTCTTATATAGTCTTGGTAGAAAAGAAGGATGACACAATGAGAATGTGCATAGATTACAGAGCTTAAATAAGAAAATAATTAAGAATAGATATCCCATTGCAAGGATAGATGAAATTATTGATGAGTTGCATGGGGAAATTAATTTTTTTAAATTGATCTAACGTCTAGTTACCACCAAATCTCCATGAGGAAAGATGATGTTGTGAAGACTTCTTTCTAATGTCACTATGGCCATTTTTAATTTCTTGTTATGTCATTTTTTCTCATAAATGCACCGACAACCTTCTAATCTTGCATGAATAAGGTTTTTAGTAGGAAGCTCAAAAAAAAATTACTGTTCTTTGATGATATTTTGATTTATAGTGAAACTTGGAAGGAGCATTTGGAACATTACAATATAGTTTTGGGTATCTTGGAGTAGAAATTTTTTTATGCTAAGTTATCTAAATGTGAATTTGGGATGAATGGAATTTTGTATTTGGGGCATGTCATAAGCTCACAGGAAGTACAGGTTGACCTGCAAAAGCTCGAAGCTATCATAGATTGGCCTCTGCCCACAAATCTTACTCAATTGAGACGGTTATTTGGGTCATGAACTTATTGTTTGAAGTTGTTGTCATTGATGTCAACACTTGAGGATATTTGTGTAAAAATGGTTGATAGTGGTTGTCATATGTTTGTGAGATTGATGGTAGTTGTTGATGTCACCACATGAGGATCTTTGTGTAAGATTGTTGGTAGTGTTGTCATTGATGACAACACTTGGTGAATTGTTTGTGGTTTTCATCATTGTCAACACTTGATATGTAAGGAATATTTTTGTTGCTAAAGTTCATGGTTGGATTTCATGCCTTATGTAGGAACCTAAATTTGACCACTTACATTTAGTCAAATTTATCCTATTTCGTCCAAATACCCTTTTATCCACATTAGTTAAATAATACTGCCATTATTTAAATAATACCCCTAAAGTCTTATAAATCCCTAAAGTATTTAGTTAAATAATTAAATACCTTAACCCTTTATCCCTTTCTTCCAAAGAATTAAATAAATAACCCACTTATTTAATTCTCTTTATGTCCCATTCATACTTAATCCGAATTCATCTCCTAATCCCATCATTAGGGATGTGCACATTCCTAATCCATGATTAGGATGTGTCACATCCTCCAAATTTTTCAAATTGGTTCCTAATCATAATTAGCCAGCTAACCCTCTTCTAATCCTTCATCAACTATTCTAATCAACCCCCTTTAGTCAACTCTTCCCACATCCCAAGGAATTTTTAATTCCATTTTATTCTTCCAACACCCTCAATGGAATTTTTAATTCCATTTACAATCCACATGTCCTTTCCAATGGAATTTTAAATTCCATTTATTCACCCAAGGTTTCTCAAGGAATATTTTATTCCTTTTTCCTTCCCCATGCATATTAAAAAGGAATTTTTAGTTCCTTTTGGTCAACCTTTGATCTCCACCCTTGATCTCTTGTCCTTAGCCAAGAATGAATATGGACCATTCATTCATCTCTCCTTGGCTAAATGGCTAACACTTAACCATTTTCACAAACCTAACCGGGGAGACATTCAAGCTAAGCATCACATTCCACCCATCTCAAGTCTTCAATTTCCAGCCATCATCTTGCACTCAATCCACCATATTTTACATCAAAATCAAGCATTTACAAGTTGTTATGTTGTTGAAATCAATCTAGGAGAACACAAATTGAACGATCAACAAGGCCAACGAACCAATCGACTTGGACAAGGTAATATCACTCTTTTTCATGTATTTTTTTCAAGTTCAACTTAGTCCAATCTCAAGGTTTTTTTTGTGTTTTCCTTATTGGAATTTTTTTTTAGTTTTGCATTTTAGACTTGGTAAAAATACCTGCACACACCTTATATAAGAAGTATTGAGTATGGTTGTTGTCAATAAAGTTAATTTCATGATGATATATTAAGATGAGGATTAGAAGCATTAAGATGATGATTATAAGTATTACTGATAGTGGAGAGGTGTTATTTAAGGTCTATAGTATGTCTTATGCTCTCTTCTATTGTTACTGATGAAGATCGTGTTGTCGAAAGAAATTTCTATCTTTCGTAAGTTGATTAAGTGTTCCTGCTTCAATAAGTTTCTTGAAGTTTACTTGGGAGAATACTCTGCATTCCTCCAGTATTGAAGATATGGTCTTGTAGTTTTGATTCAAAGTTAGTCCTTTGTGGACATTGCACTCCTATCTTTTCAGGTCATCAATGTTGTCAAGGATATTTATGTAAATTACAGAAGGTTGGAAGTGTTGTTGGTTGTCTAGACTAGTTTGAAAAATGCTCCATTTTCTCTGCATTGATGTCTCTGCTCCTACGGCTTGGTTAATGTGTTCAAAATTTATGTGTAGTGTCTCAGTTCAATTTCATGTGTTGATGTGGCCTGCAAGTTGATATGTTAATGTTATATCTCATAATTGAGCATTTTGTGTTTTTGGGATGAAGTATTATGTTCTGATTTGGTTTGTGGTGGTTTCTAGTGGCATGATAGTATGAAGAAGTTTCAAGAAGTATTTTTGGATGTTCATAGAAAATCCCTATGTGATCCACACATTGCTAATTGGCCTCTTGGTGTCGCATTGTGTCTTGGGTTGGTTCTCTAGGTTATTTATGGATATTTATACAATAAGGCTTGTTCCTTTACTTGTGTTGTGTACTTGGGTGTTTGTGCCAACATTTGAAGATGTGATAAGTTAGATTTGGGTCCTAAACTATCTTAGTTAGAAAGGCTTTGATAAAATTTAATTGGAAGTATGTTTTTTGGGTCGATTGGTTATGTGCTTCATGGTTCATCTACACGTTTCCTTGATGTTGACTTAGATTGATGTGCACCAGTGTGTGAATTTTTTTGGATCACATTGGAAGATGAATAAGTTTTTTTTGTCCTCTCTATCTTATAGATATGACCACATCATGCTTTGGTGGATGACTTGTTGAATTCATTATTTATCTTCTTCCTAGTTGACCTAATTAAAGTTTTGAAGAGTTTTGGTGGATATAAATACAAGAACATTTTAGATGCAATAAAATGGAAGAGTCAATAAGTGTGAAGAAGTGTGAATGTGAAATATATTGAATATCCAACAAAGTTAGTGCTCTAATGTGAAGAGGAAATATCAAATGAGCCAAGTAATGCCTCATTCAACAGAGTGAATTGTTGAAAAATATTGTAATCTCTTATAAAAAAATTGTATCTTGGTATGAGATAGCGAATCTCATCAGGTTCTTTGTTTTTTTCCTCTGGAGTAGTGTTAGCTTTAGTTTCACAAGTACTTTGTATCTTGCTCTAATGTAGTGCACCTTAGTTTGCAAGTCCTTTTTGATAATGAACCTTTATATTGTGAGTTAACTCTCACCGTAGTTTTTCCCTCATTGGGTTTTCCATGTAAACCCGGTGTCTCCTTGTGCATGTGTATGTTCTTTGTTTCTTTCTCATTGTTGTTGATTTGATTAAGGATAGAATTATTATATCTTTCATTGCTAAAGTTTCTTGATTTTTTGAGGTTTAATATGCTATATCTTTTTAAGGATTTTGGTTGAGTTAAGAATTTTTCATTGTGCTAAGTTCCAGAAAGGTTTAAGTTTTTGGAAGAGTGTTGTGTACCTATCTTGAAAGTTTGATTTTGTTCTAAATATGAGGAGAGAGTCACCCAAGGGTGTATGAGTCCTTGTATGCCTTTTTTGAAACTATTTTTGTAATCCTCTCATGTTAGATCCAAGATCCTTGTTTTCACTTTATAGACTTTTCAGATCCCTATCACATAATTTTGTAGGTGAGTTTTCATGAATTGAAAAGGTGTAGGGATTTGATTACAACAATTAAAAATGGATCTTCAAGCTCTTTTAAATATCTTCTAAATCTATAACCTGCACATTCAAAGACAAAGGAAATGTAGTGCCATTTAGGGGCTTGGTTAGTCAAACTGCATGTTAGTGTTTCCACTTCCACAATGGAAATGTCAATGATAGGAAAGATAAATGATAAGAAGGAATGATGAATCAAAAAAGTGTTGAAACTCACCACCCTTCAATGGATTCCTTGAAGGATTGAATTCATGTACACCACCTCAAGGTCTTGGATCTTGTTTGCTTGAATGCTTGAAATGCTTGGAGACCTACTATAGTGTAGGAAATTGTTCACCTTTACAATTTCACATTATGTTTTCATCCCCTTAATTAATTGGACTTAATTAAGCTTCTAATTGACCAAATTATTTATTCCAGAGCCTTATTATTCTTGTTTTCTGTAAGGGAAACCTATATTAAACAATTTACAACATTATCTAAATTACCTTGGAAAATGAGTGTCCTAGGACCCATCTACCCAAGGGTGAATGGGTCCCCTTTAAGTCTTGTTACCAAATTTCACTCACAACTCAATTTGCTAGAGCTAAAATAATTATTTACATTTAAAAGTGAAAGGTATTCAAACATTTCTGCTATACTTAACCATTGCATATCAAAGTTCAAAAAAAAATTTAGTTTTACTGTGCAATATTTGACAAAAAATAAATTATACAAATTGCATGAAATTGTTGTTTTTCATTCAGTTTGTGATAGAAATATACACAAGATTGTAAAAATGTTGTTGTTTTATACATTGAAAGGGAAAAGAATGCTCAAATGTCCCACACAAGTCACAAGAGTAGCTGAACTAATGCAACATAAAGATATACTATACATTTGAAGATAAAAGTAGTAGAAAACAAATGAAAGGAAGTATATCCATCATTGTTTGTTGCAGTCTTGTGTTGGTCTTCATTGTTCCTAGCTCCTCCTTGCACCTGATCTTTAGATGAACCTGTAGATGATTGAAAATATTGGTTAGAGATATGGATATAAATCTCAACATATGTCCTATAAAAAATATATAGCATATGTCTATGATGCATTAAGTTAGTTGAACAAGTTTCAGATGTATGTAAGAGAGTCTAAAAATCAAACACCATAGGAGCATTGAGCTTAAATATTTTTGATCTAACATGTTTGTTCATTGTGCAAGTATGGGTGAAATTTTGTTGCTAGATTAATCTCTTTTGACATCAAAGCATGTGGGTTTGAATGTGGATCCCACAAGGGTTGAGCCCAACATGTTGTCTCATGAAGCATGAATGTGCTATAGTAAATCTTACCCTAACCACATTGGTGTTATTCCTTTTCACATTGGTGCTTTTCCCTATGAAGATATCATAATTTGTTGACTTTGTACTCTTAACAAGAGATACATTTATAGAAAAGGAAAACAATGTAAAAGAAAACAACACAAGGGTAGTTTGAAGCTTCTTCATTGCATAATGCAACTCTCAGTGAGCAAAAAATAAGAGAAATGTCATTGAGTAGTGACTTATTTTCACAATGTAAGACAATGTCATGGAATGCAAGCATAATGATCTACATAATAGAATAGAGTGCACATATTATCATTGATGAAATTTTGTTTGCATACAAATTATTTATGTTGTCATTTTTTAGTTTCATTAAATGGTATTGTCATCATGATTTTATATCTTATTGCTACCATACATCGATGTTTTTTGTTGTTTATGTTATTTTAATCTAACATACCCTGAAGGTACAAGCCACCAAGAATCAAGAGGTGTTGAAAAAAAATGCTCACATAGAAGGGACAATAAAGAGTGTACTGTTCAATGCTAATATGAAATAGTCATCAAACATTCATTGGAAGGAAACACCATATCCATAGTGGGGAAGCCATTAAATCAACATTTGCAAATCACTGAATACAAAGGTTGTAACTCACTAAATTGTAGTGATCAAATGAGGAGAAATGTGCGGGAATGTAGAGTACAAAATAAAAAGAGCATTCATTTATCATTACAAATACAAGGAATGACAAACAAGGAATGATGCATCTACTTGAAGCAAGTCATCATGTTGTTCATAAGCACAGTTAGAGCAAAGAGATAGAAATCATGATTTCATTGTTTCAATAAATTCTTTAAGAACTTTATCAAATATCAATGCAAGTGGAGGTCTCATAAATCTAATGAAGCAATCACTACTATAGATGTAAATGTAGTAGCAACAGAGTTTCATCTTTGAATGATATGGTAGTGAAAGTTATTTTAAAATATCCAAAGCATGAAGGAGTGGTTTGGTGTAAAATATGAACATTCAAGGAGACATGGCAGTCATTTATAGACAAGGATATTAAGAAAAATCATAACATGAGATAATTATTAGCATGGGAAACTTGAAATATTATTCAAATAATCATCACTCACTACATGAAAAATGATAAAATGAAAAGAGAAGACTCAACCTGCAAGTAAGAGTAACCCTCAACCATTTACAAAAATGAGAAAATGTATACATACAGAGCTTTAAAAAACCCAAGCTTTGCATAAAGATATGTTTTGCAACAAGGTACCCATGAGTTTCTTTTGGAATAAAATAAGAGAAGGTAACTCAAGGGGTTTTGAGAGGCTGTGACCTTTCATAGAGATTTTTTTTTTTTCATTTCTTTTCAAAAAAATGAACAACATTATCTCCTTTTACCACATTCAGAAAAGAAGAAATGTGTCTCCCATGAGCAATACACAAAACATTATAATGTATAGATCCAAGGTTTCAAGCAAGAAAAGGTTTCAAAATGAAAACCAAGTGTGAGATTTCATAACCATGGCTTGAGGGTTTTTATTCTTTTTTTTTGTTTCTGAATGTAGCCAAACCCATGAGGGTTTTACATGGAGAAGTATTTGCACAAATACAAAAAATGAACGATAATTTAGGGGTTTAAAGGGTGTGGCTATAGGAGTGTAGAAATTCCTCTAGATCTACAAAATAGAGAGCCTATAAGGATTTTGTATTGTAGACATGCAAAACTAACATCATGCATCCAATTCTACTATTAATCAATTAAAGCAATTTATTGATTAAATCCTAAGGTTCATTAGACTTAATTAAATCAAATTATTTAATTAAGTTCCTAAAGTTCTTCTCATTTGATTCAATAAATCAAATTGATTTAAATCAAATATCAAACCCTAAAACTCCTCAAGTTAATTAATCTAAATTTAATTAACTTCTAATCATAATTACCATTCTCTAGCTTTTGACTCAACTAGAGTCAAATCTAAACTCCTAACTAACCCACCCACTTGCACCAATAAATCATTTATTTGATTTATTATTTCCTCTAATTACATTCAAAATGGAATCAAAATGGAATATTCTTCCAATTTAAATCTTCCCCCCCAAAAGGGACTTGTCCCTTCCAACAAGGTTTTAAATGCTATTTGCACAAGTCAAACATGGCATTTATTGCACCTTTCATCCCCCCTAAACATGTCATTTCATCCAAATTTGAATTTCAAATTGGCACATTGGCCAAGACTTGCACATTCCTCACCCTCTCACACTTTGACAAGTGGCATCTTGTCATTGGCTCATGAATGATCCCACATTCATCCAAATCTATCACTCTTCCTAATCTTGAATCTATAAAATGCAAAGCATTACAACACAAAAATTTACAACACAACAACACTTTTTCATGCAAGGTTACTCTCTTCATTTGAGAATCAATCTTGCTCTTCATCATCTACAATCTACACACATTTTGAAAGCATCTACACTATAGGCAACTTGAGTTCAAGCATCTCATTGTCTATCATATCACTAAGCTTATCAAGGATTGGGAAAGGGCTCTTTCACATACTCAAAGAGCACCAATCCACTATGGGATAGGAATGATTCATGTTTTTGCATTGTTCTTATTAGTTGCATTGTTTAACATGATTCTATATTTCATAGGGATGTTTAAGTTTGCTGATTTAAACTAACTTTTGTGCTCACAACATGAAATGGTTTAAGTCTCACTTGCAGATTTTGATGTCTACATGTATAAAGGAAAATATATGTGCAAAAGAAATGTTTTTTATTTTCTTACATAGAAAACAAAGCAAAGAAAGGTTTATATTCTATTATTTTCATAAAATAGAGAATATCTCATAGAGGCCATGGTCATGGAAGTATAAAATGGGTGAAACACTCTACAAAATTTGAGAATATTTAAAAAAAAGCGAAGAATGACAAGTTCTTTTCAAGCATTTTTTGTAAGAAATAAACAAAAAGATCCTCCTCTTCATAATAATATAGTACGGGAAAATACTTACTCGTGGGCCTTGTGAGGATTCAAACATTGCAATAGAGAAAACTACTTCCAAATGTTAAATAAAATGCATTCAAATACCTACAGTAGAAAACTCCAAAAGCTCCTCAATGGTAGCCACAAAACACAGAAGAAGGTTTCATCAAAGCATAGAGGTAGAAATACATGAAGAAATATCAATGACCGTGGGTAAAAACCTCTAAAAATGCATTCAAATAATTGAAAATTATGGTAGAATCATTGCAAGTGTTGTACAAAAACCTTACCACTCAACCTCAATGCAGAATTGACAAAGATTCCTCAATGAAAGCTCTTAGGAAGCAACAAGAAGACTGAAGGGTTTGAGCTGAAACCCTAGTACCATGGTGATGCCCAAGTCTTCACTTAGAGAGATAAATCAAAATTCAAAATAAATGCGAAAAGAGTGGAGGTTGAGAGTTTTGTGTTAGGGTTTCCTCTTACCCTAAGTCAGCCTTGTGGATTTTTTCCACATTATTTTAAAATTTTCATGCCTTGATTAATACCTTGTGGTATTATTTCAAACCTTTTATGCATTTTGAAAGCCTTTCCCATGTTTTCATAACTTAGGCTTCATGCCTTGGTTATTTTTCTATTTTTTAAAGAAAATCAAATGCCCAAGTTAAAACATTTTACTTTGAAAAAATTAAATCAAAGCCTAGGTGAACTTTCTTTCTTTTGCAAAGGTTAAAATTGCAAGATATTGTAAGACATTACTAAAGCAATGTTTCTATATATTGTTTTAGTAATTTTCATTTAAATGCAATGGAACAAAGCAAGTGTGAGTAGAAAATTTTAGTTTACTTTCTATTTCTATCTGAGTTCCAATTGTGAAATTTGGAAAGATTCAATAACCTTAGTTTCCTTTTCTATTTCAGTCAATTTTGAATTAATTTTTGAGTCTTTTTGGATCGATATACTTAGGAGGGAAGCTTGCCACCTTTTCTCACTCAGTTTTGAGTCAATTTGGGCCCTATTTTTTAGGTTTTTTTTCCCTTTTCTCAAAAATGACATTGGATTTTCTATTTTGGCGAGCACTTAGCTCAAATTTTTCCCTTCTCACTCATGGGAGACACATTGGAGATATATTGGATAAAACTTAGTTTTTCTTAAATTTAGATTGGCTTCTTATTCTCTTGATCACTTGCAAAGAGTTTTGTAAACATCATTTTGTAACTCTTATTTTCATGTTTTGATACTCCTTTCAGATCAATAAAAGCAACAAAACATTCCTGTCTCATAGTTTTTGTCTCATTTTGTAGTAGTTATTTGATGTTGTCATTGTGATTCTAAGTCTTGAATCCTTTTTATGTCTCATTATTGAAAGTTTGTGGTAGAAGTTTCGTTTGGTGTAGGTTGTGTGTTGTGTTTGATTTTGAGCCTTCATACAAATCACTTTTGTATTGCATGTTTCATATGAGATTGCGAGAGTGTTTTGAGAGTTGATTTAGTGAATAAGTTTAAAGTTTTCACCCTTTAGGTTTTAGGAATTTCATTTTAGTCATCCTTCTATCCTTTTCCTCAAAAAAATAATTTAGTTCTGGGTGATCTACAAGGGAACCAACCCTACTTGGAGATTCATTCTCATTATAAGTCACCCACAACTTGAGAATGTTTCCATGTTACACAGGATAGTTGAGTCTAACTTAGTTAGGGTGCAATCCTTATTGTTAACAATTTTTGGCATGCCCAATAGGACTCTGAAAGTTTGTTTCAAATAAATATTTCAAGCTTTAAGTTGTTGTTATGGTATATGCAATAGTATTTTTATTCTTTTGAGGTTATAAGTTTATACCTAGCGACTCCATTCTCTGGTCTTGCATGCAAATCTAGTGTAACCAGCTTATGAGAAGAGTGAAAACTAGAGCAAGATCTTCTCCTTTTGAATGTTTGCAATTTTCACCACCAAAAAGAAGGGGTTTGACAATAAGAAAAGTTCTTAGCTCACCGAGGAGATCAAGATCTACACCTCCAAACCTTAGCCCTGCAAACCCAGTACACAGAAATCCAGTACCAATAGTGCAAGTACCAACAATGACTCATCAAAATAGATAGTTTATATTTGCACCTTTTAATGGGGGCAACCTGTTAGACATTGATTAGCATGATGACATTCCTATTGAAGTCCTCAAAATTCTTCCATTTTTCACTGGAGAAGATCAAACCACTCCTATTGATCACATTCATGATGTGTCAACATTGTGCTCGATGCATAATATCACTACTGAAAATGTTGCACTTAGGCATCTGGTTGCATCACTGAAAGGAAAAGCCTTGCAGTGGTTTAGAGGTCTTCCAATAAATTCAATAAGAACATGGGATCAACTAGGTGATGGCTTGCATAGACAATTTGAAGACAAATCAGATCATTTGTCTTTACTAGAACAATTAAGTACCATCAAGAGAGCTCCACATGAGCACATGTCAGATTTTAATTACCATTTCTAGAGGAATTGGGATAGGATTCCAATGACAGTAAGGCCTTCACCTCAACATGAATTTCTATTTTTCTTTAAGGCTTTAAATAGTGAGATATATGTGATGATTCATTCTATGGGTGGATTTTCACTGCCTAACACTTATGATATAGCTATTAGAGTAGAAAAATTCCTTATACAAGCTGGTAGAATAGCCCTAAGGCCTCCTATGCCAAAATTTCTTGAGGTGCAGACACCTATTCCTATGTCATTACCCCCTTTAGTTGATGTTCCACTTGCTCCTGCAATAGGTTATCAAGCTACAACCCAAGAAGCTACTGTCCCAAGTCCATCCCAAAAAATTCAAGAGTTAAAAGGCATGCTTCCAACCTTTAGCAAGACTGATAGTAATGATTCTGTCAATCTCAAGAAGCAAGTTGGCTAAGATCATAAGCCCTACCAAGCTCCATATCAAACTAATTAGTCAAATAGGACACTTTTTCAAGTTGACTCTCAAGGTCAAAGAAGAAATTTCAATCCGAGATCCTTTCAGTCTTATAGTCATAAAGTTGCCAAATCTTCAAGGGATATTATGCCCGTCCAAAATCATATGGCACAAGAGTGTGATTGGTGTTACCCATATGACCAGGCTCATAACCAAGCCACATGAACAAATGGGATGAGGAATCAAGATTTAATGGTTTAGAATAGTTATGGTGGTTCAAAAAGTGTATCAAAATAAAGTTCAAAGAAGTAAGGTAACCTTGATGTTGCCTTAATGAATTGGCAAGGCACCGAGTTTTATGGGGTCAATCGTCCCCAAGGTCAAAATTAGCCAGATTCACTTGTTGTAACCAATGCTAGATCAAAAAAGAGAGCACTGACTTGGGGTTGCATGTTGAAAAGGTCCAACAACAACCAAATAAAGGAAAATTTCAAGCTCCTATAGCTCAAGTTATCCCCACAACTCATGAAAAGGTTCAAATTTTGCAAAAAGGACAAGATGTACCCATAAGGATCACCCTAAGGTGCAATCACAACCATTAGCAACTCAAAATGAAGTTATTGTTCCTAAGGGACAACAAAAGGTGAGTCCCACTCCATTTAATGTTATTGAACATCTGAAGAAGGCTACTATTAGCATGCAAATAATGGATGCACTGCACATTCCTGGGAAAAAAGATTTGTTGCAAGATGCTTTGGCTAAGATCTCTATTTTTGATGTTTCTAACCAAGATCAATTTAAGATTGTGCTCACAAACATCTCTAAAATTAAGAGTGAGCAGTAAGCCCAAGAGGTAAAGCCTCCTCCATTTTATTTAAGTTTGATCCTTGGTTTCAAGCTAGCACACAATTCTATGATTGATTCTAGAGCAAGCAGTTCTATAATGCCTAAGAGTTTAGCTGATAAGCTTGGATTATATTATGAGCCTCTTGCAAAGGGAGTGATTCAACTAGATTGTTCTTATGTTAAGAATGTTGGGGTGATTAGAAACAAAGCTCTTACCTTGCATGCATGCCAAAATTTTGCAATCCCTCAAGATATCTATGTTATTGACCTACCATCTTATTTTTCCATATATCTTTCTAGGGATTTTACTGCTAAGTTGGGTGGGTTTCTATCTTCTGATTGTTCACATTTGTTTTTCAAAACAAGGTATGGTACAAAGGCGACTATAAAGTCAACCATAAGCCAAGAATCATATTGAATTGTATGTCCTTATCCCTATAAATGATAATCTCTACATCACCCATGAGCTGAAGGATTAATCAATGGACCTAGACCCCAACACACCTATTGAGGATGTAAATCTAGATGAGTGGGTTGCCAAGAATCATGAAGTTGACCCTTTTAGTCACATTGATGAGGTAGGATTAGGTATTTACATGATTCATGAAACTGATGCAATGGTTCCAAATCCAGTCAAGGATCAAAGTCATCTTGAAAAACAAGGTAATCAACTTTGGAAGCTGTATTTTGATGGATCAAGAAGCAAAATGGGTGTTGGTGGAGGAGCCATGTCAATTACACCTAATGGAGATAATTATTACTCAAAATTGAGGTTTGATTTTAGTTTTACAAATAATATAGTTGAAAATGAGGCACTTATTCATGGCCTAGAATGGGCCAAAAAGAAAGATATAAAGTGCTTATAGGTTTTTGGTGATTCTGAATTGATTGTAAATCAAGTTAGAAATTTAATGTTTAAAAAAATAATTTGATTAAGCTATATAAGCATAAAGTTTGGGACTTAGTTGAAGATTTTTATGCTTTCAATCTACTATCCATTACTAGAAATTAGAATAAACATGCAAATAAGCTTGTTGTCATAGGATCTCAGTTTGACATTCCAACTGATATTCATAATGTAGAGGTACAACAGTATGTAAAGGTTGTTGTTAGACCATTTTTACCTGATAACAATGTAATTTGGAATTTTTTTGGGAGTGATGAGAAAATTATGAGTTTTTTAATTGTAGAATTTGAGTTTACAGCTAAAAATCAACAAAAATGGTAGCAACAATATGACAATCATATTGTGCAATTGAAGTAAAAAAAGCTACCCAAAGGTTTGGTAACCTTGGAATCAGTTTTTAACTCAAATGATCAAGTTATAAAGGAAAAAACCAGCATGAGAATTAAGCAAGAGAATTGTGATCCCATTGAGATATTCAGAGTTAATCTCCTCAAGCTTGGTAAGATATGTACCAAAGAGGAACACCAAGCTTTCATTTTTCTTTGTCAAGAATTTAGTGATATTTTTTCTTGGGAATATGGAGATCTAAAAGGTTTTAAGCCTGAGATAGCTCAACACACCATTGAGTTAGAGCCCAATGCAAAACCAGTGAGGCAAAAGAAAAGGCCCCTTAACCCCAAGCTTGAGCAGCTTGTGAAGGCAAAATTGAGTAAGTTAATTGAAAGTAATATCATCTTTCCAATCAAGCATACATCATGGTTTTCTAACTTAGTTATGATTAGAAAGAAGATGGTGAGATTAGGATTTTTTTTACTTTCATGATTTGAATAAAGCCTCTCTCAAGGATAATTATCCATTGCCTTCAATGGAGTAGATTTTGCAAGTTGTTTATGGTTCTGGTAGATTTTCTTTGTTTGATGGATATTTAGTGTAGACATGGAAAATTGACCAATACACTTGATCTTGATTACTAACATCACTTCATCCTAAATCATACTCTCAGCTTATCATCACTTTTCATCTCTTAATTAAATAAATCATTATTTCTCCCCTGATGATTAAATTAATCAATTTAATTTAATTAATCCTCAATCCCTCTTTAATTAAATAATTCATTTTATTTAAATTAAGTCTCTAAAGTCCTCTTATTAAATTGAAAAAATTAAACCTTAATTGATTTAATCTAACATTATCCCCTTTAGTTAAATAAATCAAAACATTTATTTAATTAAACCCTTCCTCTCAATTTGATTTAAATCAGCTCATAAATTTAAGTCTAAACTTGTCACATCTCCTAATTCTTCATTAAATTAATTAAACCTTGATTAATTTAATCTTAATCTATGTCACATCCTCTAGAGAATGCAACTTGTACAATAAATCAATTACTTTGATTTATTAAATCTCTAATTTTCCCTCACATGGCATAAAAGAGAAATTTTCTCTTAAATTTGAATTCAAATTCAAGTGGGCTTGGTTCTTCCAACAAGGCATTTATTTCACCTTACAAGTCCTTTTTCCTTGAGCCAAGTGGCCATAACTCCATTTTCTTCCCTCTCCAACAAGTCATTTCACTAATTTGAAATTCCACCTAATGTCATTTATTGACACTTTGATCAAAACTTGCACAACCATCAACCATTCACATCTTGACAAGTGGCACTTGGCCATTGGGTGTTGAATGATCCCACATTGCTCAATTTCACTCATTCTTCCAATTTGGAAATATATAAATGAGAGACTCTTTCTCTCATTCTATCATCCATAATTTGATTAAACTTACTATACTCAACTTTATCCTCAAGCACATCCATTTCCATCCATTCATCAAGATCTTAGCTAGGTTATGCAGATTTTCCATCATGGAGCTTGATTGAATCTTCATCAAGGTGGATCACTCATCAAATCATCAACATTGCAATAAAGGAGTTGAGAAAGGTTTAATTTATACACACAATTAGCACCAATTCCCCCATGGGATCAAGAGTTTGCATTGCTTAATTAGGATTTCATTTATCTTTCATGTTTGTTCTTCATTTTTCCTATTATTGAGCATTGTAAATGGATTTCATGGGGAATCCTTGTTCTAACTTTCATATGAGCTTACTAATGTGTTTGTTTCTTGTATTTGTGTAGGTCTAGGATTGGGGTTCATATTTTGGCGCTAGAAGGAGGGCTTAATCAAAGATTTTAACACATTTTTTTCAAAAATTATGTGCTTTTTTGTTAACTTTTGTGTCTATAGGAAACAACACCGCTATCAGTTCAGGGGTGCCATATTGCACCGCTACTAGTTCAACGACGCTATATCACACTGCTCTAAACTCCAAACTCAACCGTTTGAGTCTTCCCACCCACAAATTTGAATTTCCAAACTATGTCATGGGTTCCTAAATTCTAAATTGCGTCGCTAGGTGGAAATAGTGTCGCCTTTGTGCTCTCTATCCTGCTATAGAGCGCCACTTTCAGTTGTCAGCGATGCTATATTGTGCTGCTAGAGTTTGTAAACTCCACCGCATTTGCCAACAATGCCACTGAGTAACAATAAAAATTTTAAATTTGATTTTTTTTCTGACATGTGCCTTTTTGTTTTCAGCTTTTTGAACTATTAACCTTTTTGTTGTCTCTGTATCTTCTGGTTTTAATCATTTTTTAGGTTAGGGCAAGGAGGAAAGCAAAATAGAAGGCTACATTAGGACATCATTCTTGTCTTATACCAAGTGTTTTTAAACACTTTAGTTTTGTTTAACACTTTTAGAGAGTACTCAATCTCTCTTAAGAAATTTGTCATCTTTTATGCTCTAGGGAACACTAAATTTCTTTTTGGGCTCTAAAAAGAACAATACAATTTTTTTCAAATTTTACAAACAAAGGGCTTAAAAAGGACCTTAGAAATAATTTACTAGATTTGGTTTAAGGTTTAAAAATTGAACAAGACAAATCCCACATTTGTTTGGTGCTCTAAAAAGACTTCACTTTTCCTTTGTGCGCTTAAAATGAAGTGTTTTTTTTTTTTTTGTAATTATTTATTCAAAGTAATATCATCAAAAGGACGTATGCGCTTCACTTGTGCCTCATGAAGATCTTGAGAATAAAAATCTCTTTTGGCAATCTTAAGTTGAGTAAAGTAATTGCCTACATATTTCATTTTGGGATTAAAATTGAACCAATCTTGCGAGTGTGAGTGTGGTATATTGTGAGTGTTCTCCCTTTGTTTTTCAACAAAGTTCGATTGAACTATGGGACATGCTTGCTTTCTTTTGTTTATCTTAACGGGCCTGCCTTGTGGGAAAAATTAATCACGCAAGGGAACGACCCAACTGGGAACACAGTAAAGCCAAGCGACTTCCACCCGAGATATAAGTGTGGATATTGGAACAAAGGCCAATATCATGAGGATTATTCCAACGAGAAGGGCATCAATGTTCTCTCACCGCATGGATAGTTCCCCACAAAAGGAATGCCCGCATTAAAACCCCTTGTTTAGCAAAGGCAAAAATCTTATCTATTTGTTGGTTCAAAAGGTCATTTCCTTTGAATCTTCCCCATGTATACATGTGGTTCTATTGTAGAGATGAAAAGTATGTCGCGGGAGATTCATGGGTACTGATGCTTGATTGACCTGAGAAGCGAGTGCACTGTAAGGGGAGCTTGTGTGGTCAAGCATCTAATCATCCACACTAAATATGTGCAAGTGGATTTATCCAAGTGGGAACCCAACAAATATTGTCTTTTCAACCTAGGGATTGTACATGTTCTCGAAATCAAAATACATAGGTTGAATCTAAAACATTGGGAAACGAAAATTCACAAAAGCTTCAAAATTTCAAACCCTTTAGAGGAAACAAATACCCTTGAAAGATCCATGTGCTCTTGCTTACCCTAAGGATTCCATCCTTATAGGTTTCTAAGTGCTTGGGTTTAATCATCATTTATTTTCACTAAATTCAACCTAAGAAACTGTGCTCTTCAAACCTTGATTTTCACATAATGGACCTTGTGGAGTGAAAAGGAATTGAGGCATAGATATTTAGTTTGAAATAATAATCAAGATTTTTTTTTTATAAAAAAAAACTCATTAAACAAAGATAAAGACAATTGGACCTCACACATGTGTTCTCTCAAATTATTTCCCGTAAAATTAAAATCCACAAACCAAGGTTCAAGAAGATTAGTTCAAAAGCTCGAGTGGAGTGTCTTGAAATGCTTCTTGAAGTTAGAGAAATATTGGTATATAATTTCTACAAGAAATATTAAAAGAAAAATCCAAGTTTGTATGAGTTCTATTATCAACAGAATCCAATTCTTTTTCAAAATTTTGCTTTTCTCACATAGGAAGTATGACATGTTCGTCAATACTGAGGTCTTGTAAGAAAGAGTCTTGTCTAGGTCAAGTCTAGGATCAAAATCATCACTCTCATCCATTCCTCAATCATCAAAATCAAATCTCATCTCACCAACAAATTCTTGAGAACTTTGAAACATCATTCACGCTAAACTATTAGGAAAAATCAACATCACCTTGTTTGACTTAATACACTTAGTCAAATTATCAATCCTCTTGAATGAATTTACCTCTAGGATAACACAACTTCCTAAGGTCTACAAATTCATTATCACTTTTATTGGCTTAAAACACTTAGTCAATTCATTCTCTTGTGCAAGTTTTCTCTAGGATAACACAACTTCCTAGGGTTTACAAGTTCATCATCATATTGTTTGGCTTTACACACCTAGTCAAACTATCCTTAAATCTAAATCAAATCAAATCAAGCCCTAAAAAAATTTAGCATCCCCCTCCAAATTTCTTTAAGAGTTTCACTCATTTGCATCATCCATCTTCCATTTATCTCATCCCCATCATCACATTTGATCCTTGGAATTTCCTAGTTCTTCTCCTTTTTGTACCTAAGATTAAGATAAAAAAATCTCTATTTTATGATTCAAACAAGATCACAACACAAGAGGAACATATAAATTAGTAAGGAAACATCAAATTCAAGTGACCTAAGTCATTCAAGTAATCCTCCAAACAACTCCTCTTTGTCGTCACAAAACCCTCAAGAGGAAGGCTATGTAGAGGACATCATCAAAAATGACTTGGAAATGACGCAAGAGGAAATTTATAAAATGGTTTGGAATCATGAGAATCATAGAATCGTTAATGCAATGTTGAAACTTAATCCCTCTCTATATATACATGTTTTAACAAAATAAGGGGCCAAACCCCCTTCCAACTTTGACGTGAGTACCAATGTAGAAAGGCCTCTTGCGAGCATACCCCCAATATCACTTCCAAATGTCACTCAGGATATTCCCCAAATCACATCAAAAATCGCTTCAACCCCACCAGTTGTTAACAAGGGAAGTGCCATGTTTCACGAATTACAAAAGCATTGCCTTGTAAACAACAGAGAGATAAATATCAACACCACACCGGATAACTCTATCCTGGTGAATTAATTACACCTTTATGTTCCAATTAATCCCCATAATCATGTAGACTCATCCCGATTCCTTGTAATGCCAACCAATCCATTGAACATACAAACTTCTCTCCCCATGATTTCGTAAGGAGAAGGTGGGTTATTCGGGATATGGGGAGTCATTGATCCATCCTTGTCATCACTTCTCCAAGGGAACACACCACCATTCCCTCCATTTTGTTTGACATCCATATCACCTTTTGGCTTGGGCCTTCCCCCCTACCCACCACCAATTTACCTAATCAAGGCAATCTAAGCATTACATAAAATCCTCTCCTTTTACCAGTAGTATCGCAACAAAAAATGACAACCATTCAAGCCACTGCAACAGTCAACACATCCACCAGTCCCTAAATCTCTCAAAGAATGGTCTCCCAAGGACCAAGCATCTCAATCACACCACCCACAACCCAAGTCCCAATCACCAACACAACCCCTCTGCTCACCACAAGGGTCAACACCATTCCCAATCCACCACCAATTCTACCAAAAGCTAATATGACAAATTCATTCATCACCATGATTCAGGAAGTCCAAAAAGCCACCCACCAAAGGGTACTTCAAAACCAACAAGATGCTTAGCAAGCGCAAGCGCAATTAGATACCCAACAAGTTGCATAGGCCCAACAAGACCAACAAACCGCACAAGCTACACAAGACACAAGCAACCCAAAAATCACAAGCTCAAGCTCAAGCCCAACACCAGGTTCAACAAACACAATCACAGTACCACACACAACTACAAGAAATCCATCAACATGCATACCAAAAAGCCCTACAAGATTTTTCAGGCACAACAACAAGCTAAAAAAAAAGCTTTATTGGCGCAACAGTAGCTAGACCAACAAAAATATTTGAAGGAATAGCAACAGCAGGACCAACACCAAGCTTTGTTGGAGCAATGACAACAAGACCAACAAAAAGCGTTGTTGGCACAAATGTAGGCATATCAACAAGCCTTGAAGCAAATCCCCACCAATACCCCTCTCATCAATCATACATTGCAAACACCTCAAAACACATTCATCCCACCTCCTAATCCGCAAAATGATGGTGCAACAAAAAATCAAACTTCTCTCGCAGCAAGTGTTGGACCTTTCGTAAGGAAAAACAACCAGAACATTGGGCAATTTGTGCCCCTATCCTTTTGATAGATGTTTTACAATGGTACCATTCCTTAAGGGATTTGAAATCCACAAATTTGATAAATATAATGGGATGAGAAACCCTGAAAATCATGTCAAGGAGTTTCAAGTGCATTGCATGGAGATTGCATACGATGACACATATCTAATGCGACTTTCCCTCAAAGTCTGACTAGTCCTTCCATGGAATGGTTCTCTTGCCTAACCATAGGCATCAAAAAATTCTAGGAAATCATGGAAGAATTCTTTAGAAACTATGCATTCAACATGGGTGCAAATGTTAGTATGGAGGAACTATCAACGCTCAAACAAAGAAAAGGAGAGCTATTCACATCCTTGTTGCAAAGATTGTGATCCAAGGCCAATCAAAACAAGTGGAATATGCTAGAAGAATGACAAGTTTGCACAATCATATCCAATTTAGATGAAAACTTGGCGTTCTACCTAAAATTGCAATGCATCACAACGTATGATCAATTGATCCCAAAGGCGCTCAATATCAAAAGAGCCCTTGCTGCACGAGGGGGCACATCAACATTTCCTGCACAATAGGATAATTTCCTAACCACCAATTATAATGACAAACCTTGAACATGGTTGAGGAATAAAAATGTAACAAACGACAGAGTGGTCGATGCTAAGGTGGTCATCAATGCCCCTAAGCAGAACATCTAGACCCATCACCAACCATAGAATCACAATCACAATAATGTAAAGTCTAATACGGTGGCACAACAACAACCACTTCCTAACAACCAAATCAATAAATTGAGCAATCAAGGAGGACCACCTCCCTGAAACAAGTATCCTTACAAGAAGAAGTTCACTGCCCTTGGAGAATCAATTGAATCCATAATGAAGAATCTGGTTAAGGAAAACCTTATCAAAATTTTCAACTCTAAGCAATATGCGGAACCCATGACAAAACCACCATGGTACAAAAAAAATCTCCTTTGCAATTTTCACAAATCAAAGGGAACACAACCACAAATTGCACGAGGTTGAAAAAAATCATCTGAGACATCATCAACAACAAGATCATAAATGTTGAACAACCAGCTAGAAATCAGGACCTCAAAATATACATGAATTTGAGGCTGAATCATAATCAAGGAAATAACCAAGGGAAAAAAAAGGGAAGCAAAAATATGCTAGTGCAAACTTGGTATACAAAGACATTGTCGCATGCATAGATGAAATGGCCATTAGAGTCAAAGGAGCCAATGTTGATTGTGGAGTCACCACATGCAGTGGAAAGGTTACTATTGTAGGGACATCACAACCATCTAAGACCCTCATTTCAAATCCAAAAGTTGTTCCCTATGATTATAGCGTCACTGAACAGCTAAAAAGAACCCCCGCTCAAATATCCATCATGGAGTTATTGAAAATTTCTGCCGCCCATAGGAAAATCCTTGATGAAGTATTAGCTGCATCTACTATCTCCGCTACCCTTGATACATAATAATTGTAGGCTATGGTTGGTAACATCGTTACCCCAAATATCCTCACCTTCTCCGATCAATACTTCCTCGCCCAACCATCTCACAATCGTGCACTTCACCTTCAAATTTTGGTTCACAAGAAGAAAGTCAAAAGGGTCTTGGTGGATGGAGGCATAGGCCTCAATATTTGTTCCCTTAAACTCATAAAAAACTTGAGAATCTCAGAGGACTCCATTGAAAAAAACAAAGGCATCACCATCAGAGCATACAATGACCAAGAAAGAGTGTCTCGAGGCACCATCAGGATCCCAATTCAAGTGGGGCCAACTACCATGAAACTACATGTTAGGTTCTTGACCTTGAATTTCCCTACACCATCCTCCTAGGATGCCCATGGATCCATGGAATGAAGGTGGTCACCTTAATATTCCACCAGTGTGTCAAATTTTTATACCAGAATGAGGAGGTCACAATACATGGTGTTCCAGAGCCATTTGCCTATTACAAAAACTTAGAAGCCAAGTTTTACAAAAATCCCCAAGTACCAAAAAATGATGAAGGTCCATCCACTCCTTATATAGATCCATCTAACCTTGCCTCCACTTCTACAACAAAGACACCCTCCATCCCTGATATATCCGACATCAAGCTCGTGATCCAGGACAACGGGTGCAAAGATTAGAGAATGAAGAGAAATGTGTTTGTTGTAGGAGAGTTACCACAATCTCCTAGGTTGTATGGGCAACCATAATTAGTTGAAACACCCGTCCACACTTTTTGGGTAGACCCTTATGGATTCTGCTGTTGGGGAGACCTAAGTCAAGAAAATGTGGATGAGTAAGACATTTCAAGGATGTTATACCGTGATGAAAGACCCACACCCACTCTACCCATGGATGAAGCCAACAGAGGATTGAAAATAATGCTTGGTATAGGCTATAATAGGAATGAAAGCCTTGGAAGAAATAGTGATGGACGATTGGAGCCCATCATTGTAGAAAGAAGAATGAGAAACCTTGGCCTCAGATGTACCCCTTCGAGTATAACCGTACATGGCAAAGTTACTCCTAGTAGAGCAATCAAGTCTCCTCCTCAATTATCAGAAGCCGCCCTTCAACTACCCTTATCCAAAGGTCTACCCCTAGATAATTTGACTTTTGACATAACTGATGTCTATACTAGTAGTGATGATGACAATACCATAATTGGCCTTACCATGCTTTTTGAGGATTCCTCCTTATTGATGATTAGTGCCTCACCTATCGAGTCAAACCACCAAACTTACAAAATAAACCTAGTTTATCCACAACTCATCGACTATGACCAATGAGGACCACCAATTCTAGACACATTTGAAAATGATGAGGCACTCTCATAATTCATGGGACTAAGGGATACAGTTCCATGCAAAGATCACAAGGCTGGGCTCAATATCACACTGGACACCCAGGCCTATTATGGGGAGACGATTGAGTCATTCAGTCGCAAAAGAAAAAGAATGAGAATAAGCTCAGGGTCATTGAGTGAAAACGACACTATGGCACTCTCTAACCAGAGAATAGTAAAAATAAAGGATGCATCCAACAGTGAAAACATCTCTGAGGTGCCAGAGGATGAAGGATTCAATCTCCCCCCTACTGCACTTCATTAGGTGAAATTAGTAGTCTTGGCAGAGCAATGCACTCCTATCAATCTGGGAACATAAGAAACACCACATATCACCTTCTATGTTGAGTCACTTCTATCAGAATAAAAAGAAATATTAGCAACATTCCTAAGAGAAATAAAGGTGAACTTTGTATGGACCTATGCGGATATGTCGGGTCTCGATCTAGAGGTTGTGGTTCATCACTTGGCTATTTACCTTGGAGCAAAGCCAGTAAGATAATTTTTTTAAAAAAATGCACCCTTGGATAGCCTTGCTAGTCAAGGTGGAATTACAAAAACTCTTAGATGTTGACTTATATGCCCAATTGATTACACAAAATGGGTGTCCAATCTTGTGCCAGTTTCAAAACCAAATGGGGGCATCTGTATCTAAACTGAATTGAGAGACCTCAACAAAGCATGCCCCAAGGATGATTTTCCATTGCCTAACATTGATATGATAGTGGACATGACGACCGGACATGAGATGCTATCACTAATGGATGGATTCTTGGGGTACAACTAGATTATGATAGAAAAGGAAGACTAGCATAATACATCGTTTACATGTCCATGGGGCACTTACTGTTGGAACATGATGCCATTTGGGCTAAAGAATGTAGGGGTGACATATCAAAGGGCCATGACACTAATATTTCATGGCATGATACACAAAACTGTCAAAGATTATGTGGATGATATACTAGCCAAATCAAAGAGAAGACAAGATCACATAGCAGCCCTAAGTGCCATTTTCGATAGACTGGAGAAGTACAAGGTCAAACTCAACCCCAAGAAATGTGTCTTTGGGGTGCAATTAGGTAAGATTCTTGGATACATAGTATCGATGAGAGGAATAGAAGTGGATCCCACCAAGGTCAAATAAATCCTCAACATGGAAGCACCCAGGACACTAAAGCAACTCAGAGCCCTACAAGGCAGACTCCAATCCATCTGAAGATTCATAGCACAACTGATGGATAAAAAGATTGCATATTCACATCTAATCGACAAGGGAGTAGCATACAAGTGGGATGACAAATGTGACCAAGTGTTTAGCACAATCAAAGAATATTTACTTACACCACCAGTGTTAATGCCACCCATTCCAGGAAAGCCACTAATCCTATACATCTCGGAAACAACAACAACCCTCAGTGCTCTTTTAGCTCAGCACGATGAAAATAAGATAGAGAGGGCCATCTATTATATCAGCAGAACAATGGTCAACCATGAGTTAAACTACTCATTCATTGAAAAGGCATGTCTAGCAGTAGTGTTTTCTTCACAAAAATTTAGACATTACATGTTGGCACACAAAATCAAACTCATCACCAAGATGAATCCCCTAAAATACCTACTGTCAAAGGCAATGCTCATAGGAAGGATGGCTAAGTGGGTCATGATTCTATCAGAACATGATATTGAATATGTGGAGCGAAAAGCAATCAAAGGACAAGTCATCACAGATTAGCTTGCAGAAGCACCAATCTATTTAGAGAATCCACTCATATTAGAGTTTCCAGATGAACCAGTCTTTAATCTCAGCATAGTCGATCACTAGAAACTCTACTTCGATGACTCATACACACAACATGGATCAGGAGCTGGTGTTTTATTCATCACCCCATAGGGGATTGTATACCTAGATCCTACAAATTGGCATTCCCTTGTACCAACAATATTGCAGAATATGAGGCTTTAACCATATATAGGTCTCAAGATTGCAACATAGTGGTGGATCATGACACTAAACATTTATGGGGGTTCACAACTTATTATGAACCAATTCAATGGTGAGTACCAAACTAAGGATGAAAAGCTGACACCATATAAGAATTTAGTAGAGATCCTGAAAGAATCATTTATCAATATCACCTTTGAACAGATACCAAGGGCTAACAATAGAGCAGCTGATGCCATGGAAACAATTGGATCCTTACTAGATATCCCTCACAATGTCTCAAAATTTGAATTCTTGGTAGAGCAGCTCCTCATACCCACATTCGAGGTACCAGAGTCTGAATATGTGTGCAAAATCGTTAGTCTTGGTGATCCCTAGTATCACAACATCTATACCTACTTGAGAATAGGAGTCCTCCCAGCTGACATAACCCCAAACCTTAAACGAGCCTTTATCAAAAGGTCCTTACGTTTTGTCATCCTAGGAGAAACCCTCTATCGTAGGAGCATTAAGGGAACGCTTTTGCATTATTTAAATATTGAGGAGGCCTTGACTACTTTAACTAAGGTACATAAAAGCACTTGTGGTTTAGACTCGAGTGGTATGACCTTGGCCAAGAATTTGTTGAGAACTGGGTACTACTGGCCAACAATGGAAAGAGAGGCACATGAATTTATCAGAAAGTGTTTATAGTGCTAGCAACATGGAGACCTTATTCATGCACCAACTCAAGAGCTCCATCCTATTGTTACACCTTGGCCCTTCTCACAGTGGGGGCTCGATCTCATCAGAAAAATCACACACACCTCATCCAATGACCATAAATTCATCATCACTAACATGTAGTACTTCACAAAGTGGGTCGAAGAAAATCCCATGACCTACATAATGGGAAAACATATTTCCAGGTTCATCTTGAACTATCTCATTTGCCGATACGGTGTCCCCCAATCCATTATTTCTTATAATGAGACACCTTTCAAGAATCAAGATGTTTGTGACTTATGCGAAAAATTCAAAATACATCGCTTTTCCACTCCATACTATCCCCAAGGCAATGGCCAAGTAGAAGCTACCAACAAAACCATTATGAAAATCCTTAAAAAGATAATCAATGACTCTAGTCATGACTGACATCTTCAGTTTAATCCTGCCTTATAGGCCTACCACACTAGAATCCACACACCAATAGGTGCCACCCC
The DNA here is from genome assembly GCA_007115665.2 of Sequoiadendron giganteum. Lineage (NCBI taxonomy): Eukaryota > Viridiplantae > Streptophyta > Pinopsida > Cupressales > Cupressaceae > Sequoiadendron > Sequoiadendron giganteum. The sequence continues at coordinate 531,096,489 of CM021107.1, read as the reverse complement.
ATTCTCCCCGATCTACGGATCAGAAGCCATCCTCTCAATCGAGATCGAGCTCCCATCACTGATAATATCTTTACAAAACCTCATCACAAATGAAGAATATTGGGTCTCACAACTGCCTGAACTACATTTATTAGATGAACGATGCATGGATACCATCAACCATCTACAAGTCTATTAGAATCGCCTGAAACATAGCTATAATGAGAAGATCAAGAGGCGAACCTTCCAAGTCGACGAACTTGTGCTAAAAGAGAACAAAAAGAACGTATCGAATTCATAAAGTAAAGTTAAATTTGAGCCCAACTGGTTGGGACCTTTCATCATCATAGGCAGCTACAAATCAGGAGCCTATTATCTATCAACACTAGAAGGCGAGCCTCTACAAGAGCCCCTGAACAACTCCCATCTCAAAAAGTTATATGCCTAAAATCTTGCAGGGTATAGAACCAAAATACAGTTTTTTTTTAGAAAAATGTCCTAAAAAAATGGTCACCCTGATGAAAACCTGGCAAACAGGCATCTTGGTGACAAGAAAAAAAGTCCAAAAATAACAAAAATCCAAAAAAAAATTAAAAAAAGGATTGAAAACAATAAAGAAAAAAATCGTCCTCTAGTGAAAACCACTTCGGTAGCACTTTGGACAAGTACCTTGGTGAAAACCTGGCAAACAGGCACCGAGCGTAAATAAGGCACTCTCTATCCACCAGGATCTACACAACTCACATCCCATCACATTTCATTTATCTTCCTTCCATCCATTCGTTCGCATTCATACCATAGCCTGATCTTGTGCTCATATCATATTCCACCATAGTACTACTTGGCATATTCCTAAGGTCAGTTTGTCCTTCCTTTATCGAAGTAGTCTATCGCATTTTACTGGGGGCATGTTCCTATACTTGCATCAGATCAGATTTGTGTATATTGTTGGGATCTTCCTTAAAATCGAAAAAGACCAAAACATTCAGAAAACTCTCAAAAATCCAAAAATATTGGAAAAATCTTAAAAGTCTTCAAAAGATTCATCATTGAGTCTTGTTATTCTTGTCAAACTATGTTGTCTCTGAGCTTGAACATAGGCAAGGTTGATCTTTGATCATCCCTTGAGACATTTTAGGTCAGTCCTTTAAGGGTTTGTTGCAATAAGATGGCAACCTATTTGTCCATCGCTCTCATCATCGAGTCAAGTCTATCGTCAGTCAAACTACGTGATCTCTGTGTATATAACGTAGGCAAGGCTAATCTATGGATCAACTCTCGAGACCCCTAGGATAGGTTTTTAGGTTAGTCTCTTGGTCAAAATCTTGAGAACTACCAAAAAAAATTGTAAAACATCTCAAAATACTAAAAACAATCTCAAAATATTTCAAAATCATCAAAAAAACATCCAAATATCTGGAAAAAAACCCAAAATGGTGCAATCGCCTCATCTCGCTTTCACCGACGATTATCATCATTGTTCATAATAAATTCATTCATCAACTTCATCCTTTGGTAAGTCAGTCAGAAGCAAGTCTAGTAGGTTCAAAAGTGAACACCTAATCATCAAAGTCTCAAGTCTAGGTCAGTAAGAAGGAAAGTTGATCAACTCAGAGTATCAATAGCTTATCATCCAATCAATCTCATCAAAACCCTGATCACAACATGTCCTAGGATGCATTCTTCCCATGATGGACATCAGCATCAGGTATCACCTTAGTTTAGTCTTGGCTAGCGGTACAAGAAATATTTGCTTGTTTGTTTGCTTTATCTTGGTCTTTTGGACTTATCTCATGTTGCGCTCATTCCAAGGACATCTAGATGATGCCTAAAACAAACAAGTTTAGAGAGAAAGGAATGGGGCAATGATCATTATCTTTTTATTTGATGTTCTTATGGGATACTCTTGTAAAATAACTTAGTCATGTGTGCTTTGTTTGGTTTGTAGGGAAGGTATTTTAGGTATCTTTTTGACCACATAGGAAGGATTTCTTTTCTATGTTTTGGTCCAAGATGTTCAGAATGTTTGAACTACATGCTAAATGAGGTTCTGTATGCTAAGTGTGAACAGGATAGTCCTATCTGATTGTTGAGTCAGAGTCCATCACACTAGGTACAATGCCATTCTGGTTCTTTATAGCTTGATGCATCGTACCTATGTGTGTTATTAAACATAAAGTAATTGGACCTTTAAAAATCTTGACTCCTGGTAAGAAAATCATCACCATCATCATTAATAATGTAGGCTTGTTGGAACCTCTTCTCATCATTCTTTTCTTCCTATTCTTCTATCTTTACTTACATTTCTATCCAAAATTGGTGTGTTGTATCAAAATATACATGAGGCTACCCATGTCCGATGATTATCTATACATCATCAGAATTTTCTACATCAAAGAATTATCTTTCATCCTCTGATTAATAGAACCACTTCTCTCACATTTTATCAGGATCTTGATCGAAAAATCTAACATTTCCACTTGATCTCTCAAGGAGGCAATATACCAGCATAATTCTTCTCGTTGGGGCAACAATGGGGCATCTAAAAAAATCAAGAAATTTTTGAATTTTGATCACAATAATTTATTCTTTGAACCAATACAACAAGTGCATTGCTTCAAAGAGGGGAAAAATGTAGAGATGGAAAATATACAATTTGATCTGACACACTTGATCCTGATTACTAACATCACTTCATCTTAAATCACCTTCTCAGCTTGTCATCACCTTTCATCCCTTAATTGAATAAATCATTATTTATCTAATTAAGTCAATCTCCTCTATTAATTAAATAAATCATTTTGTTTAATTAATTTGATCATCCCTCTTTTGATTAAATAATTAACTTTATTTAATCTCTAAATTAATATCATTAAATTAAATAAATTAACTTTATTTAAACTAATCTAACATCATCCCCCTTTAGTTAAATAAATCAAAATATTTATTTAATTAAAGTCTAAATCATTTTCCTCTCAATCTTGATTTAAATAACTCCTCAAATCTAAGTCGAAATTGTTAAATCACCTAATCTCTTAATAAATTGATCAAATCTTGATTAATTTAATCTCAATCACTAAAATCCTCTAGATTTTGCAACTTGCACCAATAAATCAATTTAATTGATTTATTAATTCATCTATTTTCTCTCAACTTGGCATCAAAAGGGAATATTATTCAAATTTGAAAAATCCCTCCAAAAGGGGATGGGTACTTCCAACAAGGCATTTAATGTCTCTTACATGTCCTTGGCCTTGAGCTAAGTGACATTAACTCCATTTCCCTTCCCTCTAAACTTGCCAACTTTCAAATTTAAAATTTGAATCTAATATCATTTATTGGCTCATTCATCAAAATGTGCACAACCTTCCTCCATTCACATCTTGACAAGTGGCACTTGGCCATTGGATGTTGAATGATCCCACATTGCTCAATTTCACTCTCTTTTCCAATTTGGAAATCTATAAATGAGAGACTCTTCCTCTCATTCTAACATCCACAATTTGAGTAAACTTACTGTACTCAACTTCATCCTCATCCACACTTAGAGAAAAGTTACTCTTTTCACATTGAGAGTTAATTTTTCCATTTCATAGTTAGGTTATGCCAAAATCTCATCAAGAAGATTCAATCATCCATAAATCTTCATCAAAGCTTGCATAGGAGTTGGGAAAGTGCCAATTTCTACACATAATTGGCACCAACTCCCCCATGGGATCAAGAGTTTGCATTTTAAAATAGGATTTCATTGTTTTCTTTGTTCATTTATTCATTTTATTTCTTATTTGAGCATTGCAAATGGATTTCATGGGGAATCCTTGTTCTTACTTGCATTTGAATCTAATTGTGTGTTTTTTTCTCATGTTTGTGCATGTATAAGGATTGGGGTTCACAATATTATGATGAACTACTACACATTACTTAATGTATATACCCTAGTGTTTTCTTAGATTCCACCTATGACAACTAAAATGCCTATATAAGACTATATAAATTATTATGTATCTTAATTAATGCTTATGATAGCCATTAGTTAGCTACACATATCACAACACAACTAATGGTTTAAGCTCATAACATGCCCCATCCTTAGAGAAGTATTGTCCTCAACATGGATCAATTATGGATGCTTTTGCATAAAACGTTAATTATCCCATGTAGCATCTTAAACTAGATAGTTCTTCCAATTGATTACACACACTATGATCACAACCATAAATAACCTCTTAGTGTGTATTTAAACCATTACCTTAGGCTCCAAAATAATTTTATCCTCCTCAACAAGCTCTAGTACCTTAGTATAGGCTAATTTTTTTTATAACATTATTCAAATAGGAAACATGAAATACAAGATGCATTTTTTTTTACCTAAGTAACTCTAATTTATATGACATACTACCAATCCTCTATAAACCCTTATTAAGTTCTAAGATACTTGGGTGAAATCTTGTAATCATTTTATTTATTTATTGGATTATCCTTATATGGTTTTAATTGCACAAATACCCAATCTCCTACTTTAAAATTCCTTTTACTATAATGTTGATAAGCTTGCTACTTCATTATGTTCTATGAAATTTTCAATTTTTCCCTAAGACTAGAGAGTACCTCTTATTGGTGTTGAATGTGTTATTCAACTATTCTAACCTTTGGGTGTGACCATAATGAAGAGGAAATTAATATAATATGGTTCTCATATATTTTAAAAATGAATATATTTTATATGAAGTGTAGGAAGAAGTGTTATAATATCATTTTTCTAGTGGCAAAAATTACACCCATATCTCTTTCTTATTTAAAATAAAACATGGTTGACCACCTCAATTTTTCCATCTAATTATGGATGATATGATAAGGTATAAGGAAGTTAAGTTCCAAAACATGAGAATAAGTTAGTCCAAAAAATGATTGTAAATAAAGGATTAAAATCACTTACTATGAATTTTGGAGTCCCACATGCAACTTTTGAATAACATCCATAATTTTTTTTCTATAGCACTTCTCACAATGGGAATGCCAAATCATAAAAAATATTCATATTTGGTGATTCAATCCATAATAATCACGATCAAACTTCTTCTTGAAGCCTAGGTAAACCTATGATAAAATCCATGGATATTTCTTCCCAACTCTAGCTTGGAATAGACAAGGGTTGTAGAAGACCTTGATTATTAATAATCTCTCCTTTATTTTTTGGAACACCATGCATTCTACTAAAAAAAAATCTACATTCCATTTGATCCCATCCTAAATTAGAATTTTCTTGATTTTATGATAATTAATCAAGAATATTGAGTGCTCAAATACTAGAGAATCATGTATTTTTTCCAAAACATTAAACTTAAGGGTTAAATTCTTAAATAGATATAATATATCCTAGTACCATAAAACATTTCATTTCCATGCAAATTTGTCTCACTTTCATCCTATTGTATTTTTTATTGAGAGTTTGAGTATCCATGTCATTCTCCCACTCTTATCATGCCTTATCCAACTAATCTACGCATAATATGAAAATAGAATACAATAGTGATTGTGTGATCATCCCTCCTAGATAGACCATCAACCATAAAATTCTCCTTTCCTTTCCTATATGATATCAAATTCTTACCCATTATATTTGTGACCTATTTTTACTATTATTCAAATGAAAACCTCTATTCTAAGAAGAATTTAAGATGAGCATGACCTATCTTTACCAAAAGTTTATTCTAATTAGATAATATCTCTATTATCTGGTTGCATACAAGATATCCATCATTTCCTTCTCATTTAAACTAGTTTTTTAAAAAAGGTACCTTTTTATTTGGTGACTCTAAAATGATAGGGGTCTTCCCTCTAACATGAGTATTGCTCACATGTCATTCCAACAGAATCACATTCTACAATGAAGGTTTGAGAAGAAAATTATAGGTTATTTAGAACTAGAGTTGTGGACATAGTATTCTTTAGCTTCTCTAATAATATAATAGTTTCCCCAATACATTGGAAGGAATATTTATTTAATAAAGCTACAATAGGTACTATTATGTTTCCATAATTTCTTACAAATCTATGATAGTAACCAATAATCCATAATAAAATCATGTAGGTTATTGAAGGTTTTAGGAATTTTTCCATTCTACTATGGCCTTTATCTTATGAGGGTCCACCTTGACTTTCTCATTTAAAATGACATAGGTTCTCAATTTCTTTAACTCTAAAAAACACTTAGACAAATTAGCATAAAGTTGATACATTGTTCGAGAATTCCCAAAATATAATTCAAATCTTGCAAGTTGTACCTCCCAAGTTTTTTAATATAATAAATAATCATCATAAAGTATAGAAAAAACATCCTAAACATAGGGTTCATTAAATTTTAAAATATATATGGCGGATTTTTTAGGCTAAAAGGTATCAACAAAAAATTATTATGGTCATAATGGGTTCAAAACTCTATCTTACGTACATTCTCATCTCTAATTCTAATTTATTGATAACTAGAAAAAATATCAAGCTTGGTAAAATAAATAGCACCCTTAACCTTATCTATTGAATCAACACTTACTAGAATCGAAAAATATATAATGGTGTACCTATTGAGATCTCTATAATTAGGACATATCCACCAAGTGTCACATTTCTTGCACACTATTACCACTAGAGAGGAGTGAGCACTCCAACTATGCTTGATAATACCCACCTCCAATATCTCTTGTACTATATTATCAACTCAATTTTTCTATACATATGGGTACTTATAGAGGCTAATATTTAGGTAGTTGGATCCATGGTACTAGTTGAATAAAAATTAATGATCTCTCTTGGAAGGAAATAATTTTGGAATCTCTCCAAAAACCATTAAGTTTCTATCTATGACTACTTATAAATCTAGTGTAGAAGCCTTTAATTGATGTGCTTCTAATAAAAATAGTTAGTCCACAAACCTATCTACCCATTGTTATGAGTCTTTTATATTTGATGGAATTTACCATTAGATGAGAATTTTCACATAAGCCTCTTAGTTCCACCATCTTACCCTCTTAGGGAAATACATAAATAGTTCCCAGAATCTCATCTCAACTGTTCCTAGTTAAGTAAGCGACCAAAATTATAAAATAATATTTTACATATCCATAAAGATAGAAAAAATATGGAAATATAGTTTGTAATATCCCATATAAATTTTAATGCTATGGTATTCCCTAAATAACTAAGCATAGTCCCATCTACAATCATGACATAAAATTATGGAGTTATATAGATAAGGTAATTGAAATGAGAAGTTAATTTCTTATTGATGCAACTATGAGTGCTACTTGAGTTAATCAACTTTGCTACTCCCTTTTCCCAAGAAACTAATTACCTTGAGATTTTATGGGATGCTAAACCAAAAAATTGCATAATAAAATTTAGTTGGGTATATCCTGATTCCTCATCTAGCTCATTGTAACCTCTAACATTTCTTCTTCCTCTTCTTTCTCCTTACTAGGCCATTCGATATGGAACAAATTTTCAATATTTATGCCCTCAACTATAATTTTTATAACAATTAGATAATAACCCTTTGGATATTTTTTCTTCAATTTAATTAGGAATTAGTCAATTAGATTAATAGAATAATTGTGCTTGGGATCTCCTCTCTTTTATTCTTACAAAACCCTACTTTATATTGACTAAAATATTTTCCTCCATCTTCCTTACCATAATCATTAATTGAAATATAGAATCTGGACTAAACATGTAAACCTCATATTTGATATGTTCTTTTAGACTCATGGAGATATTTCATATAAATTTTCCTTTATAACATAGTCCTTAAAAGCACAAAGTTGTGTCACACTTTCAACCAATTTAACAACACAACTTAATTTAAGTATTTCTAAAATAAAACCAATTTTGGTCAAACATATGATCTAGTAAGATTCATTCTAGCTAAGTTAGATAGTTACACAACTTTCTCAACAAAAAATGTTGGCTAAAAATATATGGAGCACTACTTTGAGTCTCTTACCAAAAAAATAAAATTATTTGAAAAACTTGAAGTTTCAATAATGAAACTCCTAGTGTAAGTAACATTTTTTTAATATAAAAATACCCTTTTGTAGAACCATAAGTATAGTTTTCATATATATATATAAATAATAGTTTAATTATTATTATTATTATTTTATATTTTATATTTTATTTTTACTAAAAGTAGGCTATCAATACAAAATATTAGGTTGATTACCATGCCAAGGAAAAATACTAAAACTTATTAAAAAATTTGATGCACTAGATAAAAAAATATATTTCAAGATGGTATAATTTGTTTTTCATTTTAGATAAATATTTAATATGAAAGTTGACGTCTGATGGAAACAACTATTTTTTTATTCACACACATTTTAATATTTATTTAAAATATATATTTATCAATATTGGAAAAATATATATCCATGCACTAAAGTTTCAAGTTATAAATACACACAAAAATTGAAAGAAAAGAATATTTTTTTCTATAAAATGTTTGACATCTCATACAACTTCATTTTTCAACATTTTATCAACAACTAAATTATAGTGTTAGTTTATTAAAAACTAGTTTAAAATAATTTTTAATTTTTTAAAAAAATACAAACATAAAATATACTAAAAAAAAAATATTTACTAGTTTAAACATTATTTCAAAATTCAAAACAAATATGCCACTTTTTAGTGATTAAAGTTTAAAAGCTGGATCAGTGTTGGTCATTTCCTTTATAAAGTGTGGCATTGCTTTATGTTTTTACCCACAGTTTGTTTACCTCAATTTGCTAATTTGGTTGAAGTAGCTATCCATAAGACTGTTTCCATGATGTGTTGTAAGTTCCTCTTGGAAAATAGACCATGTCACAAAAGATGCCTTATTTTTTATTTCCATCACATAACTAATGACACCACATGAATTGATCTGTTTCCAAATATAATGATTTCATTATAACATTTTGTTGACATGAAACACGATGAAGATCAAATAATTACTCCATTTGTCATATCTAATTCACTAGATCCTTACAATAAAAGTGTGCATTTAGATAAAAATACTTCATATCCATTTGAAAACACATTTGTATCCCAAGTCCTGTCATGTAAATGTACCTATTGAGAATCTATAAAACTATAGATATAAGTTAATTTATTACACACTCTATCAATACTTTCTATCATTTCTAACGTGATTTCCTCCTTAAATTTATAGTTTCTCCCTTTATATATCCCATGGTTGAGGGATCCCTCTCCTTTATTATTGATTCATCTTTGTCAGCTGTCTCCCAAGATTAACTAAATCCCTTAATTTTCCTCTTGTCAAAGCCCCCACTATGGTTTATCCCAAATAATTTTGTAATAAATTACACAAAGTAAATCCAACTAAGATTAAAAAAATCATTGTAACTTACCTAGGCCTACACCTCACTTTTTTCTAAAATCTTTGAGAAAATTATTGATTTGTAACCTTAGAAGTAAGTTTGGTGAAAACCTTAATTTCAAAATAAATCCTTCAAAAAATCTCAAATCTAGACTACGGTATCTTCAATATGTCCTTGATCAACCCTCTAAATTGCAAAAAGAATGTCAAATTAAAAAATATATGCACTTCACAAGCTTATCTCCTCAATTACAAAGAATCACCTTGTTTATGTTTTTTTTGGATGTCAAGATCATGCTCTAATGCTACATGCAATGAGATAACTTGTACAATAGAAAAATATAATAACAAATACTTGAAAATATAATAGACATACTTACAAATGTTTAGAAATAGTAGGCCAGTACTCTAAGGGAGAAAACCTCTAAAACTATTCAACAAGAAATAGTATTCGCAAAATGATGATGAACTTAATTTTGAATTCCTTCAATATATACCCTAAGTTTGACATGCATACTACCCAATCTAATAAAACTACCTCTACGTTAGAATTGTGAAACAAGCACAAAACTACGAGCCACAAGATTAAACACAAACAAGTACACCTTCCACACAAGAGATCTGAAAAACAATATGTGCAATATTCATCAACAAAGAAAAGCAACAACAAGAGACTTTCAAGAAGATATGAAAGCTCGAGATAATATCCGAGAGATAATTATAAAGAGGGTTGAATGCTTATAAGAGCAAAACCCTAAATGAGAAAAAGGATCAAATCATGACAAGTGTCAACATCACATGCAATGAGACATAATGATCTAATATTAACTCAATTAATAAAACAATCCTAAGTTTAGTTTAAGTGCAAAGAATAAATTAGACTAATAATCAATTAAAGATTAATTAATTATTAGCTAATGTATGATAACTTTAACACTCTATAAGATTATATAACTTGATTAAGACTTATTGTAGTCATAAATTAACTATACATATTCCAATATAACATTTCTTAGAAGATTTATTGAATAGATTACAAGTAATACAAAATTCAAAAAATAGATACTTCATATTTATTATAAACAATCAATAAATAGACTTTGAGACAAACCCTAAAACAAGATAAATTTAATCAACAACTTAACTACATAAGTCATTTATTTACTTTTATAACATGCAATTAAATACATCAATGTGAGATGAAAAATATTAAGACAACTTAATTTGACTAAAACCCGATGACACACTATAACCAGAATGATGACTTAGCAAAAAAAAACTTAAATAAAATAACTTATCAAATTGATAAACAAAATAAAATAATTAAATTTTTTAATATAATTCATAAAAACATGTTAGAAAAATAGCTACTAAAAAGCACAAAAGTCATATTTTCATTCTCTCATTAATTTTCCATCATATACTAAATTCTTCTTTACAACTACATGTCGACACAAGACATGATCCTCTTGCATTTGGTTCAAATGGGTCACCATTACTTAAGTTTCTTGCAACTTTCTTAGAAACCTTTAATGTTTTTTCATACGTAATCATGTATTTCTGCAATTCTTTGAAATTTTTATCAGTGCATAGTAACCTAGTTTTTTTTTTAATATCTTCTCAGTGACATCTTTGTCTACTAGAATCAACTGTGTCATCATATTATGCCAACTTTAACAAATTCCTATCCAAAATATTCTACTAGCCCATTTTAAGAGCTTTAAGGAATCCAATATTTAGAAGATAAACATTGTAAAGTATCTTTCTCATTTTTTCACATCAAAGGTCCCAAAGATACAAAAATAACATTCAAATAGAGATAAAAACTTTGAAAGTTAGAAAATATTAATTAATAAGAACAATCTCTTTCTCAAAGGTTATTTGTCAAGTAATCATAGCTAATTTTATTTAGTAAAAACCAATATAATACGAATCAAATAAATTTGATTTTAAAATATAAGAGGTTGAAAGTTTTTTAATAAAATTTAAAAATGAAAATTTTAATCACATTTTATGTATTTTCAAATATATTTTTATTCTTTTTTATATTTGATAAATATTTCGAGTCAAATTGGACATTTGCTCTAACAACTTAAAGACAAAGAGACATCATGTATACTTAATCTATTTATTTAGGAGTATATCACACTATCTAATGAAACATTCAAACTTAAAACACTATAAATATAATTGAATACTTCACTAACAAGTGGGTTTTTAAAAAAACAATAAAATCGTGAACACTAATTTTATTATTTAAAAATAAAGATAAATTATTTATAAAATTTGACGTATAATCTTTTCAATTTTATAAAAACAAAATAATAAATAAAATTAAATCTATTTTCTAACTAAAATCCAAATCAAATTAAAATTAATGAAATATAATTTTAAATCCAAAAGATGTTAGCCCTACCCAAAAATACCAAAAAAAATAACTAACTGTTGTAAGTGTTCATCCATATCCTTATAACCCTATGTTGACTACCAATCCAAGATAAAAAATTATTAAGTTGTTCAAATTTCAATAAACACAAGTTGCATGTTCCAACTCATGAGGATAGGCATTGAAAATTGTTGTATTTGCTAGGCAAAGGTGGCATTAAAATGTCATATGGGGAAATTTTTTATTTGTCTCATATATGAGTAAGTAAATACACAAAAAAGAAGGGTATTTGATATATATGAAATCTACTTTATTGGACAAGCATTTAAAACCTTTATCTCTCTCATTTTATTTGTCTTTTTAGGGCCTCTTTCCAATTGCATGGTAGTTGTGGTGCCTTATTTTATCTCTTTGTAGGTAAGATGGACGCATCTAAATGAATGTATGGTGCATTTTACTATCTTATGTCACACCTTTATTCCAAGGCTAGAAAGTGGGGGTTTTCTAAAATTTTAGAACCTAGGTGCTGACCTTTTACTTCATTTTTTTAGAAGCTAGGTGTGACCATTTACTAGTATTTGATTTTTTTTCTTGTAGAGGTACTTATCATTGTCTTCTTTTAGAGGTACTTAAGTAGGGAATACAATTAGATCTAGGATTTTAACAAGTATTATTTAAGATGCATGTATTTTATGTTATTGTTGATGCTATATATTCATTTTAAAGTAGTTAATATTTGATTTTGGTAGTTGTAAAATGTTATTAATATTATTATAAATTTTTAAAGGTTTTTTTCATATTAGTATGGTTCTTCTAAATCTAATTTATGACTTTTTTCTATTATTCACTTTTTGAGATTTATTTTCTTAACACATTTTAATATGTTATTCTTACATTCATGACTACATATGTAATTCTAATATGGTGAATGTCTTATAGAGCAAGATATTTATATCTTAATTCAATATTGTGCATTTTTAATGCTTGAAACCATAAGATTAATACTCTCTGAGAGTTAAATAAAGTATTACATTATTGATTTTGAGTGGTTGTAAGAGTTATTTTCTTTGTTACATATACTTTCAAAAAATTATATGTTGATTTGATATTGTATAGCCTAAGTGTCTTAAATGTCTAAAATGTGATGCAACATTTTCACACTATGTTTGGGTCCCTTAATTAAATTGGACTTAATTAAGCCTCTTATTGGCCCAATTATGCATTAAAAGCCTAATTAATCTTGTTTTTCGAAAAGGGGACCTATATTAAACAATTGCAAACATTAATTAAATTGCCTTGGAAATTGAGTGTCCTAAATTTTAGGCCCCCCTTAAGTTTAGGACCCAAATTTTTAATATGTTTTTGGTAGAATTTTTATGATTCAAATTCAATTTTCAATTGTTGGCCTTTGATGTTTAATTTTTTGAAAATTTAAAAATTACCTATAGATGCAAGGTATTTTTATCAATTCAAATCCTAGAACTTTTTGAGAGACTTCACAAGAGCTAAGATTATTGTCAAAGGTGTTCAAGAGCATATTTTTCAATCATTTTTTGCAGAATTCAAGATCTCAAGCATCATGTCAAAGTTATCTTCATTCACACAAGTTTTTGGAGCTAACATTGTAATGTAGGTTTCAAGCATTCAAGCATCAAGATCGACATTCAATCAAGCTATTTCATGCAATATCAAGACCTTGGAGAGATGTATTATATTTCAGTCCTTCAAGGATCTCCATTCAAGGTTTTCGTGAGTTACAACATAGCAAATTCTCGTTCATCATTCATTTCATTCATGTTTCATTTCATTTCAAGGTTTAATTACCAAAACAGGGTTTGATCAAGACAAACCCCCATTCACCAAAAAAATAACAATTTCCCCTCTCTTTGTGTTTGTAGATTTACAAGTGAAGAAGGATTGAAGATTGATCAAAAGTGCAATTTTGCAAAGTTGTCAAAGTTGTCAACATTATTATCAAGTTACGAAAACTCAAATCCTAAATTTATTTCTGACTTTCCAGAAGTGAAACCTAGGGAAAACAAAAGCTTAGATCCATCTCGAGAGCACCCTGAAAGTTGAGGAGAAAATCCCTACAAAGACTCATTCACCCTAGGGTGAATTTTTCCTAGGAGGACACTTAGCAAAGGCTTTTGGTGACAGGTGCATAAATTCATAGTTCATATCAGATCTTCCAAAAAAAAATTGATTATGATAGATTAAGGTTTTAAATTGATGATTCAAGTTTTACATTGCATAATTGCATTCATTTGGTATTTTTATTTCATCTCCCAAAAGTACATTTCAGGCTGATTTACCCTGTCCTCAATCATAAGGAAAACAAGATCTCCATTAAGGTTGACTCAACTAAGGGTTGAAAGTCAATCTTACCCCAGGGGGTCTTTTTTCATAATTAAATAAGGAAGATAGGTACATTCCAATCTCATTTTTGAGAAATTGGAATTCTTACATCATACCTTTCTGATTTGGAAATCTAGTTTTGCACAATTAATTTGTATTTTTTGTTTTAGGGTTAGATCTTACATGTTTGCATCATTAAAATTCACAAAAATCAAAAAAATATTACATACGTTTTGCATCATAGTTTGTATTAGTTTATGTTTTATTCATTTAGATAAGAATTTCATTCAAAATTGTCACTTTTGTTTACACATTGTCACACATTTGCACTTACATTTCATCAAAAAATTCTAGAAAAAAATAGTCACTGTAAAATCATTTTGCAATAAAAAACAGTAATCATAAACATTGACTCAGACATTCATATTTTAATTTTCTAGAACCCCATACAAAGACTCATTCGTCCTAGGGTGACCATGTCGTTGTACAGGTGCTTTTGTAGATGTTTGCATATATTTCTGTGTCTATCTGTTTAGATCCACTGTACTTGCAAATTCTTTTTTTGTTTAAAAAACTGCATATTTTGAAGCATTTTACATCTATTTCATTTAGGAAAAATAAAGTGCATTGTTTAGAATCATAATTTTCATTCAAAATTTATCATTCTTGGGTCTATGCATTTCAAATTAGTCAACTATCATATTTCAAATCTGAAACATTGCATTTTAATTTAGCATTAACATTATTACATATTTGCATTTTGCAAAATTTCATCATGGATGTGTGTTTTGGTAAAATGTGGATTTCATTGAAATCTTTGGTTGATGTGTCAAGTTGTGTGTTTGGTGATGATCCTAATTCAATTGAGACTATTCATGATCCTCCACCTCCCAATGAATGTCATCATGAGGTAAATATGTTGGGTGAATATGAATATAGCGTGCATGAATTCATACAAAACTCCTTACATAACCTTGACTAGAATGCATCCTTTTACCCCTCAATGCAATGGCCTAATAACCCATGTCAACAACCAACACCTCCCATAATTCCACCATTTGACATGTTCAATCTTTTACATACTGAAATTGAATCACAAGGCATATCTAAACCAAAGAGCATAGAAGCACACATTGATGGTAAACACAAGGAGCCTATGCCATTTGAGACTCTCTTATCCTATATACACAAAGTTACCAATACACTGATTGATTTGGAACAAACTTATGGCAAAGGATTTAAGATTTTGAAAAATCAAGGACATTACATTCATTAAAAAGTATGAAGTTCATTCATTCCCTCTTGGAACAAAAACCATCAAAAGAAACTAATGGATTAGGATATCAAGATTCTCAATCAAATCAATAATCTACCATTTTTACATACCATAACTGAGACTAAACGAACCTTGAATTAATTTCTCAGCCTAGGAATAATTACATTACCACCTAAATAAGAAAGGAAAAAGTACAAACATGTCTTATTGTGTGTATCATAGAACACTTGGGCATCTTACTAACAAATTTTATACTTTAAAGAAGATATTGAAAGAATTTGATCCTTTGCAAATCAATTTGACTGTATAATAGACTAATAATTATTTACTTTACTCCTTTCCATGTGATAGCTATAGAAATATAACATGCTTACTACCACATGTCTTGAACTTTATGCATAAATTATCTTGTGTTACAAGGAGTATCATATCATAATTTATCTTGGCTCATCTTTGTCCTACACTTGGAGGGCAAGGGTTAGGTATCCTTGTCCTATGTGTATTTCTTATTGAAGTCCCTATCTATCTCCTTAAAATATTAGTGTAGACACTGAAAATTGGTCTAGGCCTGCGAGTACCATTTTCGACAAAATTTTCTAATGTCCATGGTAACAATTAAATAA
This sequence comes from Sequoiadendron giganteum, assembly GCA_007115665.2. Taxonomy (NCBI): domain Eukaryota; kingdom Viridiplantae; phylum Streptophyta; class Pinopsida; order Cupressales; family Cupressaceae; genus Sequoiadendron; species Sequoiadendron giganteum. The sequence continues at coordinate 531,080,494 of CM021107.1, read as the reverse complement.
TGTTAATTATTTAATTATTCACACATCTTTCTTTTATTAATTAAATAACTTTAATTATTTAATTAATTCCTTATGACATGTATTCAACTTTGATTAATTAAATAAATCTTATTTATTTAATTACGTCGCTAATTAATTAATTCTCTTTCTAAATTAAATAATTTGTTATTTAATTTACCCCCTTTATCATATTTCGACTATAATTAAATATTCATTTCGAATTATTTAATTATTAAATTAACCTTTTCAACAGTCAATTAAATAAATCTTTAAATTTCGAATGCTGAATTAAATAAACATTTAATTCACAAAAATAGTTATTTTTGCCACATTCTTATATCGCCTACTTAACTAATTATTCACTCTACATTTGACTCGAGATCTATTTGGATCCATTAGTTGTCTCTTGATTCGATATTTGATCGTCTCTACGAAGAGACTCTTTGTCATAACCAACCAGTTATCTAGTTAAGACTCATATGCATGAACATATTTATTAATTAAATATCTTTATTTAATTAATTAATTCATGTGTGCATTCGAACAGATGGTTGTCTAAATTTTATCTTTATCCTTTTCATTCAATTCTTATTCTTCTAATTTTTAAAGACTTTCAACTAGAGATTAAATCATTTATTTAATCTTGATCTTTTATTCAATCTATTTTCGAATAGTCTTAACCCTAGATTAAATTATTATTTAATTTAATCTTCATCCTATAGAATTTTCTTACTCGCATTCTAATGACACAAATATCACATTGCATGACATTCAACAATCTCGATCATTGATCTCTCTTTTGAATTTGAGTCGATTGTTTGAAAACTAGCTTTCTATAAATTGACTGACTTTTGTCATTATTCCTCCTCCCGAAATCGATATAATTTGGAAGCATACCTCATAATCTTTGATTTTTTGCTATAATCACATACCCATTAAGGCTATACTTGCACACTTATTGAAAATATGAGGGCAATTATACTATAGAAGGAAAAATGGAGAAGGACAACAAAGATAATTCGAAGAAGTGGACAAATGTTCGGTGAGACTGTTTCATGTTTTTGCTTTTGTTTATTTATTTTGTGCTTTTTTTTTTAATGTAGGTTAGATTTATGTTCACATTCTTTAACCAATTTCTTTCCAGCAATTTTCCTATGTTATAATTGGTGAACCTAATATGAAGACATCCATCTTCGTAATCCGTAGACATTTTTTTATTTTTTGCAGGTCTCGTTCGGAACAACACATCTGACTAACGAAATCACGCAACTGTATTCACGAACCACAACTAAAAAATCTTGAGACGCATTTGATGAAACTTGACGCATCTGCGACTTTCTGCAGTGCAACTGCCTGATGAAAACCACGACGCATCTGCAGCTTTAAATGACGCATCTTCCTGGTAACATTTCAAGTTTAAATTTTCCATTTTATGATTTTTCCTTTTTCAATTTTTTTAGCTAATGTTTGATTTGCAGCATGTGTTTAGGAGGATAACATTGTGTTTGTAGGGCGTAGCATAAAAGACATAAACATTCAAAACTTATTTTTTGTAGGATGAGCGACGAAGAAAGATTTGAGAAAAACTACTAAATCATTCTTTTGCAGAACCTTTTGACAAAGACAAAATGATTAAAACTACTAACAATTTTCATGCAAAACCTAGATCGAAGGCTTTTAATTTAATTTTTTTTCTTGATAGATTAGAAATTTTTTATTTTGGGCTTGAAATTAATGACTGTCTTTCATGTCTGCAATTGTTTAGATTAGAAGCCTGATTCAGTATATCGTAGTATCCTCTCCCCTTGCACATTCATGTGATCCTAAGTGTAAGAGAACTGATTACTGACTCTAGAAATTTGGGCCTGCGTTGGTGGTTAAGAGTAACCAGCGCGACTCAAAACTAGTGACAGGTTTTTTCGTCGAGCCACTCCCAACCGGTATACAAATTTTAATACTCGAGGAAAGCTCAGTATTATTGGAGCTCTTACAAAAAAGCTATTGATTCCCCAGTACCCTTTTGGTGTGTCAAAACTTGCAGATCCTAACCTCTGTAGACTGGGATGATATTGCCTCTCTTGTAGCCTTCATGAATGGGTTCATGTACTAAAAAGGCCAACTTGTTATAGTTAAGCCAAAATCCTTCTATTTACTTGTGCAGCGTGTCGGACCTGTGAAACTGTCTCATATCTATACGGTTCATTGTAGAGATGAAAAGTATGCCATGGGGAGTTCATGGGTACTATAGCTTGGCCACCTCGAGAAGTGTGTGTCATGGAGGGGATCCAGTGGGGTCAAGCTAATAGTCATCCACCTTGAATATACGTAGATAGGGAAACCCAATTGAGAACTCAGTAAATATTATCACTGAAAGCCTTAGGAATTATACATGTCTTCTGGTTTTAACAGATTCATACACATCAAAACTGAAAACACATTATCTTTTATGATTGTATTCTTTATTTTCCAAAACGTGGTCGCAAAACAAATTTAGTTTATATTATCAGCACCAGAAAACCGCAACTAAAAACTGAGTCGTAATTATCAAATTCAAAACTGCATGTGTCATTACAAGTCGCAACTGTTAAATAGAAAACCACATGTGTCTATCAATAGAGTTAGTTTTAATAGGGTTTAGTTTCCGAGTCGCATATTTTATAAGTTAAACTACATCTGTCTATGAAAGTCGCAATTTTTTGTCAACAACCAAGACTAGATTTCATCAGTTAGCCACATTTGAAACTTGCAACGCATTTGTCAATTTTAGCAACGTATCTGCAAACTGAACCACAATTGACTGTCAACAAAAACCTCAACAATTGCAAATCTCGGTCCGAAAAATAAACTATCTTTTCCACCTTTGTTTCTTATTAGTTAAACTTGGACAGAAACTGAAAACTTTCTAAAAAACTTTACATTCTTTAGGTGTCATTTAAGTTTTAGAGATAGGCGTCTTAGTTGCAAAACTTAGGTACCATCATAAGAATTTGCATATCTTAGAATATGTCAACCTTCCGCATTTTGGACAAATTCATGTTTTGACAGTCTAAGTCATTGAACCTAGTCACTTTTGTCTTACTAGTGAATCCTTCCTCTATGCAGTGAAATTTGTTATCTCCTAATGTGCAAAAACTAACTAAAGAATGCAAGATAAAAACAACACTAAACCACCTCAAGATTAGGCCATGTTAAACATAAACAAAGGATAGATAAAACAACAAAGTAGATATACCTTTTGCTTGCATTGATCCTTGGTTGGCCCTTGATGATATTTTAGATGTGTGATCCTTGGATGATAGATGAGGTGGATGGATGCAATAATGGCTAAGATGCAAAATGCAAGTTCTAAAATGGCTTGAAAATGGCTTGGAAATTCAAGAGCATAAGTTTTGTATGCATGCAATAACTCTCTAATTAATGAGAAGGGGGGCTATTTATAGAAGAAGTTGAATTCTCTAGAGAATTCAATGGTCAAGATTGAGCCACCATAGCCAAGATGGAGGGCTATGGTGAGTTGAAGACTCATAGGCCCCCACATCTTGGCATGTGGTGGGTCAAGTTTCCAAAGGATAAGGTGAGATGGAAAGGGTACAAATGACATGGAGAAGGTGATGTGCTCCCAAAAAGTAATCCTTTGTCCCCAAGTGGGGCTGAAAGTGACAAGTGATGACTTTTAGAAAGTCATCTCTTGTCAACATGGGGATTGGAGATGGCCTTGGAGGAATAAAAATGATTTTTTAATTAATTTTTTGGAAGAGACCAAAGGGTAAGACAAGATTCCCCTAAAAGGGGTCTTTTCCCTTTGGATACAATGTGACATATAAGATGCCATGGGGAAGAAAAATGCATGGGGCGAATAAGCGTGAATTTTTAATTCACATGGGGAAGAGTTCAACCCAAGAAAGGTTGACCTAAGGACATGCTATAAAGGGTAAGTGATTAGGATTAAGATTATGTAAACAAGTGATTAGATTAATTAATGATGATTAGAGGTAAGTGGAAAGTTATGGAGGATGTGACATTAATCCTAATTAAGGATATGCACATCTTAATGGAGGATTAATTAAATTAACCCATATTAGTGAAAAGTTTATGGAGGATGTGACAAGGAGAGAGAGAATGAATTAACAAGTGAAAAAGATAATTGACTAAATTAAATAAATTGATTGCATTTATTTAATTTAGAGATGAAGTGGGTTAATGTATAAATTATTTAATTAATTGAATTAAATACTTTAGGAACAGTAGAGAAAAGGGAAACATTAATTAAATAAATAATTTAATTAACGTTTGATGAAGGGGATGAAGCAGATTAATGAAAGGGATAAATTTGAACTTGTGTAAAGGGTCAAATTTTGGTGTCTACATTTTTCCCCTCTTTGAGATGGTGTTACAAAATAGCATCATTTCAAACAAAATTAAAATATAACACTTAGAAGAAGATGGTTAGATTAAGGAAGATGCCCCAACCATTTGAGGAGTGACTAGGAGAAAATATGATGGGAGTGAAGATGAAGATTAGGGATTGGGATGCCCCTTCGAGAGGACATGTGGGTTCAAGAGAACACGGGTGTGTTCTAGAAATGAATGAGATAATGAAAAGGTAGATGTAAAGTGATGGATGAGATATCATGATGATATGAATAGATAAAGACAAGCACAAATGGATTCCAAGAAAAATATGATGTTGACCCAGTCAAGCTACAAGCTAGGATGTTTTGATGGTCGATGGAGTGTTGTTGATAAGGGAAGGATACATCCCAAAACAATACAAGGATAGGGAAGGATACATCCCGATGAGAGTGTTGTTGATGAGAGAAGGATATATCCTAAAACAACACAAGAATAGGGAAGGGTACATCCTGATGAGAGTGTTGCTCATGAGGGAAGGATACATCTCGAAACAACACAAGGATAGGGAAGGATACATCCCATTGTTGATGATGATGATAGTGTTGTTGATGGGGGAAGGATACATCCCAAAACAACACAAAAGGATAGGGAAAGATACATCCCAATGATGAGGATGATTGGGTCAAGACTTGTAGCAAGGCTAGGAACAAGACCAAAGATGTGATTAGATGATTTGTGCTAGAGTGAATGGATTAGGATTTGATGGAGATGTGAGATGGTTAAAATGAATGAAGAGGATGGAGTTAAAGATGCAATGCAATGGAAGAACAATTTTTCATTTTCAGAGCACTGATTTCTGCTATAGCATAAGACACCAAGTACCATGGTATGTAGAACCAAGTCGGATTAGTGTCTAATGCATACACAAAAACAACACACAAGAAGGATATCCCAACACCCCAAATTCGTGATGACTTTGGTTGGGCCAAGTATTTGGATAACCGCAAGCACAAAAGGATGCCCCAGTGTAATGCAAGACCATGAGGATCTTGGCAGATACTGCGTGGGACAACCAAGAAGATAGAAATAGATAAAAAGATCAAGATATGTCCCTATGTTAACTAGTCAAAACACACCATAATATGGTAGATCATGATGGCCTTGACAAGTGAGGATAGAGAGTGCAAATGATAAAAATGTCAAAAGCATTAAAATATCATAATCAAATTTCAAACGTCCTTTGCCACATGATCAAGAGGATGGATGGGGTTGATGCGGTTTGTTAGGAAAGATACATCCTGTTGAGATCAAAGATGGAGGATAGATTGGTTGATTGATATGATGCAGGATATCTGAAACTGATTGGATCTGATGAGACTAATGACCTTTGTTTGTAAGCACCAACTAGGATAGGGATATACTTGATGACATGATAAGATGATAGGATGACAAGACACAAGACAAGAAAAGCATAAAGACCTAGGGGCTCGAGTGTTGATCAAAGATCAACCTTGCCTACGTGAAAGCATAGAGCCCTCATAGTTTAGGAATAGACCATGATAAAAGAAGAAAGAGGACAATGGAGACCTTGATGAATAGATGCAGATGGGACAGAACAATTCCTTGGGGGCGGATCAAATGATTGACCTTACCGATGTGAAATCGTAGGGGCAACGTAGTTCGACACAAGGCCAAAGACAAATGATGGAAGATGACAAGATAGACAAAATATAGAACCCTGGGGGTAGATTAAATGATCAACCTTGCCTACGTGAAAGTGCAAGGGCAACATAGTTCGACACAAGGCCAAAGACAAACGATCGAAGATGACAATATAGACAAAATACAAAACCCCGAGGGTGGATCAAATGATCAACCCTACCTATGTGAAAGCGCAGGGGCAACATAGTTCGACACAAGACCAACGACAAACAACATACAAGGGATGATTAGATGACCATGATAAGGAGATGTGATGATGGAGCTGATATGATTAGCCAAGATAGGCCATGTGGATAGGATGGTTGATATGTATAAGATGAAGCTCAGGGATGGGATAGTTATTTAGATCATTAGAAGATGAATTGGGAGGGTGAGACAATGGATAGATGAATGATGAAGAGTGATAGGATATGGGATAGATGTGAGGAATAGATAGGATGGATGATGATGAGATGAGTGGCATTGGATTGCACGGGGGTAGTCTATAACTATATACCAATGACAAGGATTATTTGATGAAAGTAAAATAGAGGTAAATGGATGGATGGATAAAGATTGGGAGATAGAAAGAAGCTAGGATAGATGGATAAATGGAATGGGGAGATAAGGATTTGGAAGGATGGAATGGATTATTGGATGGATAAATAGATGGGGAGATAAGGATGAGAAGGATGGAGCATGACCAGTGGAAGGATAGATAGGAAGATAAGTCTGGGGAGATGGAAGGGATATATCAGATGGATGGATAAAGATGGGGAGATAGAAAGATACTGGGATAGGTGGATAGAGGGATAAGGATTTGGTAAGATGGAAGGGTTTATTGGGTGGATAAATGGATGGGGAGGTAAGGATGAGAAGGATGAGGAGATGGAAAGGATTACTTGGAGGGATGGATGGATGATATATCCAAGGACTCTATCACAAATAAGGAGATTCCCCCACTCTAGATGTGTCATGTGTGATGAGGCAAGAGGGATAGCGGGATGGGTGGATAAGGGAGTGAGATGGACATAGAAAGGAGATGTGGGTAATGGAAGATAGATAGAGGTGGATAAGGAATATGACGACACATGGATGAGGGGAATGTATGCCAAGAGGTGTCCAAAGCATGTATATGTGTTATCCCCTGTCTAGGTCAAGATCGCAAGGAATATGGAGGGACTGGGATAAATGGGATATGATGGATAGGATGTGGAAGATAGGCAGATGTAGGAGATGTAGGAAAGGAATGTGTAGGTGGATGCTGCCCCCAATCATGGAAGTAGATTGGATGAGGGATTTACACATGACGCCTATTTGATAAGTTTTCATCATGATACTTATCCAAGGTGCTTGTTTGCCAAGTTTTCGCCATTAGACGAATTATTTTCTCTTTACTATTTTCTATTTTTCTTTTTTCTTTGTTTTTTTATATTTATTTTTTTGTAGACGAAATACGGATGGAAATGGATAAGGATGGAGTTGGAAGACATATGATAAAGCGGATGATGAAGGACTTCAAGCATCAAGTTCCATATGAGGTAAACAGAGCCCAGGTGTAAAGTGACTATTGGATGTTGGTACAACCTTATTAGAATGAATGGAAGTATGGATTAAAGGGATTTGATGGGGGAGATAGGTGGGATAATGGATGGGATACTGGAAGGTTTATTGATGGAATGATGGAGTGGATGTGTGATGGGGAAAAGTGTTTAGGACCAACATTGGCACATGTGGTAGATGTGAAATGATAGGAGGGTTGATGGAGGGAGAATGTGGTGGTAAAGGAGGCATTGGGATAGTGAATTTTGGGACATAAGGACCCAAAATAGATTTAGGAGATGGCGGGTGTGAATGATTAGTTTTGGGATTAGAAATTTTGGATGTTGTTAGGGATTTTTTATTTTTAGGCATGGCCTCTTTTTTCTTGGGGATCCACATTGTTTTGATTTTTTCTTTAGTGGGCCTTTGTGGCCATTTAGATTGATTTGGATTTTTCGTTTTAGCAACATGTATTTTGAAGGGGACATGAGGAGCTTTAGATTCATGTGGATGTTTGGATGTACACATTTTTTCTTTGGCATCCAAAGTGCTTTGAGTAGCAATGGGATGGGTGTGGGGAGATGGATGATGTGGAGAGGATGTGGATGGAGTGATAGGAGTAGGATTTTGATGAGGATGTGTGGATAGAGGATGTGAGATACCATGCATGGAGGGGTGCCTTTTTTAATCCTAATAAGGAGTTATGAATGTAGGATTCAGGTGATGCGTGTTAGGCATAGGTGATGGATGGATGAGGGGGTGAGAAGGATGAGATGGAGGATTTGATTTTGGGATATAAGGGCCCAAAATGGACTTTATATATGGAGGATGTGTGGGGTTTGGTGGAGGGATGTAAGGATCCAAAGTAGATGTAGTGGATGGTGGGACATAAGGACCCAAAATTGACTTAGAGGATGAAGGAGGAAGATGGACAGTTGTTTTGAGGTAATATGATGGAGGAGGAGAGATGGCGGAAAATGGTTTGGTGGATTGGTGAGAAGTACCTCTTGTGCCTTTCAAAGATGATCATTTAGGATGTACGGAGGTTGTACCAACATATTTGGAGTGCGATTCTTGGGAGATATATCTAAGACCGTGGGTGTCTGGATGTTCTTTGACCTGGATGGGCTCTAAAGTACCTTGCTCATCAAGGCCTAAACCTTTTCCTTGATAGTTCATGTTCTTGAGCATGTGATCTATGGTAGGATGCTTATTCTTTTGGAAGCATGATGCGAGTCCGTTAGCAGGTGGAGTAGGAAGGGTGATGCACATACTTTGTTTTTCTACTACAAGAAGACCACCATGGATGAGTGTAATGTTGCCAAGGTGATATAAAAGCGGTGATGGGGGTGACAAGGCTAGGCAGTGATGGAGGATCATGTGATGGAGACAAGGGGATAGCAGCATCCTAATCAGGAGGAATGAGTGATAAAGGATCAAGAGAGGGGTTAGGTGGTATAATAGGATTCAAATTTGTGGTAGTGGATGATAAGGGCTCATGAGATGGAGTGCTTGTATTTTGAGTGTAAAGGGGATCATGGGATGGAGCAAATGGGCTAGTGTGATCTTGAGATGGGGTAGATGGGATGGTAGGATCAGGATTCAGATTGTGAGATGGGATGGTAGGATCTGGATTTGGAGGAGGGGATATGCTTGTATGCTTTGGATCAAGCCCTTGGCATGGCTCATCATGTGTGGAAGGCATGATGATGGAGGATCGTTGGGGGGACTCCTGAGGTGGGGGAGATGGAATAATAGAGGACTCATATAGTTCAGTAATATTAGGACTAGGGGGAGTGGATTGGATGTATCTGATGGATTGGATGGATTTAATGGATTTGTTGGGTTTGACAGGCTCAACCATTTGGATGGTATCAAGAATGGTAATGGGAGTGATAGATGTAGGACAGAGGAAGGCCTCATAACTAGTGATCGTACATGATATAGTGGGAGGGCATTGTTTCACAACATCAAGATGGGGATTTGGGGATGTCTCTTTTGTTATGAGTCCTTGGACGACATTTTGAAGGGATGTAGGATTAGGTGGGGTGATGGGAATGGATGGAGGATTAGGGATGGATAGAGTACTAGGATTAGGGATTTGTGGATTAGGTTTAGAGGAGGGGATAGAAATAGATGTAGAACTAGGAGGATATGGAGGATTAGTGTTAGGGATTGGTGGATTAGATGATTGGATGGTTGGATTAGGATTAGGGATGGTTGGAGGACTAGGATTAGGGAGTGGTGGATTAGGGTTAGACGTGGGGATGGGATTGGATGGAGGATTAGGGATTGGTGGATTATGGTTAGGGGAGGGGATGGAAATAGATGTAGAACTAGGAGGATATGGAGGATTAGGGTCAGGGATTGGTGGATTAGATGAGTGGATGGTTGGATTAGTATTAGGGATGGTTGGAGGACTAGGATTAGGGAGTGGTGGATTAGGACTTGACATGGGGATGGGATTGGATGGAGGATTAGGGATTAGTGTATTAGGATTAGATATAGAACTAGGAGGAGATGGAGGATTATGATTAGATGAGTGGATGGGATTGGATGGAGGATTAGGAAGAGATGGAGGATTAGAGTTAGGGATTGGAGGATTAGATGAGTGGATGGGACTAGATGGGGACTAGGAGTGGTTGGATGACTAGGTGGGTTATTATTATATGGAGGATTAAGATATAATGCAATTAAATGGGGAGTGATTTAGGAGGATGCGGATGCTAGATTAGGTTGAGAATATTGCGATGGTGGGTAACAGTAGCAAGATGTGGATGATGGATTAGGACAAGAGGACATTGGTGGAATATTCACGTAGGATGACATGGATGGAGGACTAGAATGGAAAGATGTGGAGGCTGGATTAAGGTAGGGATATTGGGATGGTGGATTGTGATAAGAAGGTGTGGATGTTGGATTAGAACAAGAAGATTGAGGTGGTGGACTACCATAGGAAGACATGTATGGTGGGTTTGCATAGAAGGATATGGATGATGGATTAGGATAAGAAGATTGATATGGTGGATTAGGATAAGAGGAATATTGGGATGGTGGATTATAATAGGAATGCATGAGTGTTGGATTAGGATGGGAAGATTGGAATGTGGGATTGAGGTACAATTATTCGGATTGTTGATGATGATAAGGATAGGATTATAGGGATAGTGGATAGAATAGAGGCTGGGAGGGAGGATATGATGAATATTTCGATGCTGAGGATGTTGGATATCCCTTGTCAAGGGTAGCATAAGGATTGTTATTAGATGCAGATGAAGACATGGGGGGATAGTTTGGAGAAGTAGTTGGATTTTGGGAGGTGATTGGAGAGAGCTTTCTATCAATGATAACATCAAGGGGATCTATATAACACTCTTCATGATCAAAAAAACTTTCATTATCATCATCAACGTAGTTAGGATTCCCCTTGACTACTATTATTGGTCGTGCGAGAGGGGGATAAGGATTCATGATGGAGATAGATTAGAACGAAAGAATAGATGATGGAAAGATAAATAGGATGGATTGGAAGAAGATATAGGTAGAATAAGGATCAATTTTGGATTCAAGTTAAGCTCATATGGGGATTATATTAAAGCTCATATTAGGATGATGGGATTAAAGCTCAAACTTGGGTTGAATGAAAGCTTAGATTAGGATTAGATTAAAGCTCTGATTAGGACGATGGGATTAGAAATGGATTAAGGCTCAAATTGGGATTGGACTGGAGGATATGACAAGATTGATTCTAAACCAAGTTCAGGGGTTTTAACTAGAGGACGTAAGGTGTTGACAATCAGATTTTTGCTAGATTTGGCAATTTTCAAAAATTGTCAAATTTTGCCATTTTAGGAAACTTCATAGGCATACCTTTGAGAGTCTAGTTTTTTTCCAAAAAATACCTAAAACTAAGGTAGGATGAATTTCCAACTAACATCCCAAATCTGAGACATGCATTATGAGTTATTAACAAAAATGTTTTTTTTTTTAACTGGAAAAAAACACTAAATTGTGATTTTGAGGGTCAAGATGAAAGTTTGAGGCCCCAAAAATGTGTCGAAACGGGGTCCAATCAACTCATGATTAGTTGAAAATCTACTTTCCACCTCGTCACACAACCACCCGTAAAATTTCAGCCCAATCAGACACCCAAGTCAAAAGTTATGGCCTCCAAAAGTTTCTGCATAAAAATCAAAACCCTCAAAACGATGTTTAGATAATTGGGATGGATGACTTGATGATAGATATGGACTCCAATGATGTTCTAAGAAGTACCTATGTGGTTTGGTCGATGAAATTATGAATTTTGGAAAATGTTGATGGATGCTCAGAATGGGGAAACAACCACTCGGAATGGTACCCCATAGACGAGGGAACAACACTCGGAATGGAAAAATGGGTTGCCAAAACTGGTGAACGACTTCCTGGAATGGGTGAACAGTTGGCGAATGGAGGTCGAAAAAGGTTGTTTCAGGGGCACGGTCACCCCTTTAGGGAAAGTCCGCCCCTTTGTGTTGGGTGTAGCCGCCTCTTTGTGTTGGGTGTGGCCGCCCCTTTGTGTTGGGTGTGGCCGCCCCTTTGGTTAAGGTCAGTCTTCTGCGAACCTGCAAGTAAACTAGGGGTTATAAAATGATGAGAACAATGGAAAAACAGTCTATTGTTTGGGCTTGGTCACCCCGCTTGGGCAAGGTTGGTGTTCTGTGAACTAGTTTGAACCTAACTTAGTCAAAAATAGTGATGGAAAAGGATGGAAAACACCAATTAAAAGGCCAAAACTGACTGATAAGTATTGGTTTTTCACAAAGAAACACTTCAAGCAACACAATCCTAATTTTAGTGTTAAGGTATGGCCAACACGGTTCTCTATCTAGGCTAAACAAGGTTTTTTAAGGGCATCATTGATATACACAAGATACATGGGGCCCAAACCATGAACACCAATCTATCACAAGCGTGAGTCAGGAGCAACCAACGAGAGACTGGGAGCTCGAACCAACTCTTCACGTCTATCTAGGTGTCACCCTAACTTCGATGCTCTACCAATTATGATGCAATTGGATTGAGGTATAGCTTTTTCCTGCCCCCCTTTATATACCCTGTTGGTACATGTGGTTGGAATCATCCCTTGGGGTGATGAACTCCCCAAGCAGGTATTGCTAATAAAATGAAAAAGGGGGTAAAAAGAACTAAGTGGACTACAATTTCTCTTCACCCAGGATCACCAAATGGCATAAGGGGATTAGATACGTCAATATTCCACTCCAAACACAACAAGAAAATTCTTTAACCTTTTAATTAAACTATGTTCCTAGATTAAAGAAATGAAAGTACAAAACCAATTAAACATAGTTTATCCACCTGCAACACACTTATCAGTAGTTTTGTTCTATGTCTTTAACAAGTAGATTCTATTTTCAGGCATGGCCACCTCTGTATTTTGGGCGTGGTCACTCCTCCTGCTCAAGGTCAGTCTTCTGTGAATCTACAAGTAACCAGGGGTCAGAAAGTAGTGAAAACAATAGCAGAACAATATGTTGTTTGGGTGTGGTTGCCCCTCCTAGGCAAGGTCATTCTTTTGTAAACCTTCAAGTAACTAGGGGTTAGAAATGGTGAAAATAGTAGTAGAATAGTCTGTTATCTGGGTGTGGTCACCCCTCCTAGGCAAGGTCGATCTTTTGTGAACCTGCAAGTAACCAGGGGTCAAAAAACGGTAAAAAAAACAACAAAACAGTCTGTTGTTTGGGAGTGGCCACCCCTCCTGGGCAAGGTCGGTCTTCTATGAACTTGCATGTAACCAGGGGTCATAAAATGGTGAAAAAAATAGTAGAATAGTTTGGTGTTTTGGAGTGGCCACCCCTCCTGGGTAAGGTTGGTATTTTGTGAACCTGCAAGTAACCAAGGGTCAGAAAACAATGAAAACAACAGTAGAACAGTCTTTTGTTTGGGAATGGCCACCCCTCCTGGGCAAGGTTGGTCTTCTATGAACCTATAAGTAACCAAGGGTTAGAAAATAGTGAAAACAATAGTAGAACAGTCTATTGTTTGGGCATGGCCGCCCCTCCTGGGCAAGGTCAATCTTCCATGTCAAAATTTGGAAAACTTTAAACAACAAAAAATGTTACAACATAGGACACATGCTCCTTGTTCATGCCCCTCCTCAGGTAAGTCACATTCCTCTCCCCACCAGTCCAAAGGCCCCGCATTTGTGGGCACCTATGAACAGTGTCATGATCACATTCATTAGGTTATTCAGTAGTTAGTTTGGTCGCCCCTCCAATGATAAGAGGTAGAAATATCGTAACTTCTCTTAGTTGTGAGTTGAAGAATTGATGTAGACACTTTGCACTCCCATCGAGCGTGCTAAAAATGTATGCAGTGAAAATTTTTATCTCCTAATGTGCAAAAAATAACTAAAGAATGCAAGATAAAAACAACACTAAACCACCTCAAGATTATGTGGTGTTAAACACAAACAAAGGAAAGATAAAACAACAAAGTAGATATACCTTTTGCTTGTGTTGATCCTTGGTTGGCCCTTGATGATGTTTTAGATGTGTGCTCCTTGGATGATATGCTAGTGATGGAAATGGTAGTTGGGTGATAAATGAGGGTGGATGGATGCAATAATGGCTAAGATGCAAAATGCAAAATGCAAGTTTTAAAATGGCTTAAAAATGGCTTGGAAATTCAAGAGCATAAGTTTGGTATGCATGCAATAACTCTCTAATTAATGAGAAGGGGGAGATATTTACTAGAGAATTCAATGGTCAAAATTGAGCCACCATGGCCAATATGGAGGGCTATTGTGAGTTGAGGACTCACAAGCCCTCACATCTTGACATGTGGCGGGTGAAGTGTCTAAAGGACAAGGTGAGATGGCAAGGGTAAAAATAACATGGAGAGGGTGATGTGGTCCCAAGTTACTTGCAAGTACCTTGGGATGAGAGATAATATCCACAAAACACAATCCCTTGTCCCCAAGTGGAGCTGAAAGTGACAAGTGAACATGGGGATTGGAGATGGCCTTGGAGGAATAAAAATAAATTTTTAATTCACTTTTTGGAAGAGACCAAAGGGTAAGACAAGATTCCCCTAAAATGGGTCTTTATCCTTTGGGTATGATGTGACATATGAGATGTCATGGGGAAGAAAAATGCATGGGGGGAATAAGTGTGAATTTTCAATTCACATGGGGAAGAGGTCAACCCAAAAATGGTAAGTACCAAGAAAGGTTGACCGAAGGACATGCTAGAAAGGGTAAGTGATTACGATTAGGATTATGCAAACAAGTGATTATATTAATTAATGATGATTAGAGGAAGGTGACAAGTTATGGAGGATGTGACATTAATCCTAATTAAGGATATGCACATCTTAATGGAGGATTAATTAAATTAACCCATATTATTGAAAAGGTTATGGAGGATATGACAAGGAGAGAGAAAGAATGAATTAAAAAATAAAAAAGATAATTGATTAAATTAAATAAATTGATTGCATTTATTTAATTTAGAGATGAAGTGGGTTAATGCATAAAGTATTTAACTAATTGAATTAAATACAACCCCATTCAGTATAACACAATTTTTACAATTCACTGCAGGAGGATCCTCATCAAACCCCTTTGGCACAAACACCACTGGTAAAAGATCCAAAGTTGGCACGAACACAACTATACCTCATATCAACACCAATACTGCCATTCCACAAATAGGGGCTACACAAACATGAAATATTTCTATACCAAAACAGGACATTCAGATAGGAAATATTCCTATACCAAATCAAAACATTCAAACGAAGAATATTCCTATACCAAATTAGAACATTCAGATAGGATATATCCCTAGACTGAATCGGAACATTCAAATAGGATATATACCATCGCCAAATCACAATCCATCACAGAATATGGCATTTCAGAACACTTACATTGATCCTAATAATGCAACAAACATGTTGTTGACATAGGTAGATGTTCTACAAAATTAAATCCAAATCCTCCAACAACAAATGGACAATATGTCTATGCTAGGCAAATAAACTCTCTTAGCGCAAGATTTATGTCCATGTCCCTTTGACAAAGCACTATACATGACACCCTTCCCACAAGGATACATTATATCGAATTTTCCTAAGTATAATGGGAAGAGGAATCCTTTGGAAAACATCAAAGAATTTCCTACAACATGCATGGGCATATCGTATGACCCCACATACCTCATGAGACTATTTCCCTGAACCCTTGTCAAGATAGCATTGGAATGGTTCTTTAAACTACCATATGGCATAATATCATGGGGCGAATTAGCTGAGAAGTTTCTTGAACACTTTTACTTCAACATAGACAATGAAGTCACGATAGCTACCTTGTGTCACACCATGCAAGAAGAAGGTGAAACTTTCAACACTTTCTTTTAGAGATGGAGAAGTTTAGCTAGTCGATGTCTAGTTGAGCTACCAGAAAAACAAAAATTCATGATATTCCTTGAAAATATTCATCCAAAACTGAGAAATGACTTAAGAGTACATTGTTGTACCTCATACCTAGACTTTGTGTAAAAGGGAATTATACTTGAAAAATTACTTATTGACAAAGGAGACATTAAGGTACCAGGCAGGAACCCAGTTGTTCAACATCAAAATGCTCCCAATGATAGAAACAATTTTTGGTCTAGAATAAAAAATGTAACAAATGACAGTATTGTTAATGCTAAGACCCTACATGTGGGTCCTATCATCACACGTAGAGGTTACAACTCCAATTAGGACATGATGAGTAATCCAGATCAAATGACTAACTTTCTCCAAAATTCACAACAACAACAACCCTAGAGGAGATTTCTAAATGTGAGTTTACACCCTTAGGGGAACCAATTGAAATAGTTTACAAGGAACTAATCAAACGACTAACTTTCTCCAAAATTCACAACAACAACGACCCTAGAGGAGATCTCCAAAATGTGAGTTTACACCCTTAGGGGAACCAATTGAAACAGTTTACAAGGAACTAATCAAACATAAACTCATACAACCTCTAGGGCCCAAACAATATGATCTTGGATATTTTAAACCTTCATGGTGGGATGATAACGTCTATTGTGAATACCATCAAATAAAGGGCCATAACCTTTAGCAAAGAAATAAATGGCATGACCACCATATCAGAACTAAGAAATTCTCTGCCGGTGATTGGGCATTGCTCTATGACTCCAAGTACAAGGAAAATCAAGGTAAAATCACCACAAGATGGCTTGGTTCTTATGAAATAGAAACTGTGTTTGATAATGGTTCAGTTCAGTTGGCTACAATAGATCATGTCTGATTCAAGCTACTGGTTAATGGACACCATCTTAGGTTGTATCATAAGCCAGAATCCAAAGAAGAATTTATGAAGCGGTTTGTTTCAGATGCAACCAATGATCTTCTTGCAGCAAAAGGCTTTAGCCTTTTTCCTATAGCATCTCTTTAAAATGCTATGTTGCATGCCCATAATAAAGGTTTCCTTTTTAAGAAGCCACTTTCTCCATTTTTCATCCATCGCCATCATTCGTTCCATCTTCTTCCACATCACCCATCCATGTCATCCATCCTGTCGTACCACCATTTATGGTTTCCGTTCCAACGGTCATTTCAAGTTGAGTTGTGATCTTTCCCAACATCTATGAACACTTATTATAAGGTACGTGATATCTTTTATTGTCACATCGTTTATTTATTTCATTTATTCATTAATTTCTATGTATCTATCAGTCATTATTGCCTATTTTTTGCCTATCCTTTCGCACATGTGTGGACACATGCCAAATTTTAAGTAGGGGGTGGGGATAATCCATTTCAAAACTTTTTCTTTTGTCATTGTCACGTCTGTCAAGATAGTTTTATTTTCTTGAAATTACCAAGTACGATTGCATACTTTTATCCTGATTAACAAGTTAACTGCTTGATTTGAGTAGTTTTTAATAATAATTTCATGCAATTATCCTTTGTATCATTCTTGGAAAATTAAAGAAAGGTAACAGCAGAAAAGAAAAAAGCAAGGCGAAAAAAGTTTTTTTTTCGAATTTTCAGAAGAAGTTTGAGTTTCAGGAATCTCAGCAGGGATAATTTGTGAATATGGGTGGACAGTTAGTGAGACATGAGCCTGCAACTCATGAAGCCTTGATGCAAAATCCTCAAGTGGTTCAGGCATTCAACAATTGCAGATGGCTGAATTATTTTCTGGGGATAGATTCCTTTAATGAGGAAGTTGCAGGTGAGTTTTTGAGAACTCTTTCAGAGGGAGAAGCTACAATGTGGGGTTTGACACTAGCTGTTACAAAAGAGTGGATTTTTAAAGTAACTAGGCTTCCGACGGTAGGAGAGAACTTTCATTCATAAAGAGATGATGTCTCTCCTAGGGTAGAATTCACAATACCAACAGATGGACCCTTAGAGGTTTCCAAACAAGGATGCAAACGGGTGTCATTGCCTTATCCATACTCAAAATATTCCACCTTCATAATCAGGTATTTGACTTGTGAGGGATGTTTTTCCTATTTGCATTCTTATCATTTCAAAATATTGAGTCATATGAGGCATGGTTTAGCTGTCAATGTTCCAAACTTTTTGTTAAACCTTTTGGAACATAGTGCCCATGAAACCCAGAGGGGTAAGGACAACTCTATCACCCATCATGCCCTCATTAAACTCTGGATTGACCATTCCCTGAAGGATGTATCACCCCTTTCTTGGCAATAATTTGTTGCCCAGAAGGGTCTGCAACCTCCATAACCTCCTAGAGCACTCCCTGCACAACACAAGAAAAATAAAGAAAGAGTAGAATCTACAAGTAGGGAAGTAGAGCAAGAATCATATATTCCTACAACACCTAGTCCTGTAGCCTCCACACCAGAGTCCTCTACCCAAGTAAAAACCAGGTCTACTAGTACAAAAGAAAAAGGGAAAACGAAGGTAGGAGAGTCATCTAGGGCAAAACAAACCCTAGAATCAATCCCTCATGTTCAAAAGTGAAAACGTTCTACTCCGCTCTCTCCTACAGCATCTTCCCCTATTACAGTTTCTCCTGCAACAATGCCTATTGCCACAAAAGTTTCACTATCACCTTCTCCTGCTGAGTCTGAATCCTCTAGGCAAGTTAGAAAGAGGAAAGCTACGAAAGAGTCTCCTGCAGCTGTTACATTGCCAAAAAGAGTTTCATCAAGAAAATAGCATAAAGTTACCTCAACCTCCATTCAACCTGAAATTATAGTCATTCCTGAGGAATCTGAAGAATTCAGTCATGATGTTTCTCATAGTGTATTTGAGAATGTTCCACAAAGTTCATTTGTTATTCCTGGGGAACTGCAAACTGAGACAGTGGAAGTTGAGGAAGCACAACATGATAGTGGTAATAAAAGGAGGATGCCAAGTCTTGATGACTTGGCTGAAGCAGTTGGGAAAATTTGAGGAGAAACACAATCTCCTCCTGAGTAGCAATAGGAGCCCATCCTGTAGCAAGAGGAAGAACAATTTGAACAAACTGAAGTGTCCAATGAAACACCATTACCCTTTGAAACTTGTCGAGCATTGGTTGTTTATAAAAGGACATTGTTGATTGAATATTTGGAATATCTTAGGATTACATGGAGGCCTATTACACTTCAGACTTTGAGTTTTCACCATTTAGCTAGAACTGACTTTCAACAAAGTCTTTGGGAAGAAGAAAAGAAGAAATTGAAAAAGAAAATTGAAAGACAAAAACAGGAAATTCAGGAAATGAAAGAGAAAATGGATGAAATGATGAAGGTAACTAGTAAAATTATGGAATGTATACCACCACCTAGGGTATATGCTATGTGCCTTAAAGAGAAATTTCTATAGTTCTGATTGATGAGAATTTCTAGAAATTTAGACCCTGACATTCACACAGCTAAGGAATTTTATGATGCATATCAAGTAGCACCCAATTGGCTGAGAAATTCTTTATGTGAGTTTTATTTGTAGGGTTTGCTAATTCCCTTTGAAACATAATGGAATTTGCTTCTCTACATTGGTGACATTCACCTGAGGTCACTCATGTCTTGGGCGACCAATGAAACTAACTATGGGAAAAAATTAGAGGCTTATGAAGAGGCTAAAAGGAATGAACCTATTCCACTACGACCTAAAAGCTCAGATCCCCAAACAGTTTTGAGAAATTGGCTTACTGTTGCATATGGATTCCATGATCCTACAACAAGAATGAAAGTATTTGATATCAGGAAGCAGGTGTATGATGAGTTCAAAGACCAAACATATCTATTTTGGAAGCTTTCATCTTCGAGGATTAAAACAAGATGGGAAAAACTGACTGTTGGTCTGAGGAAATTTGAGCCTCATAGCCCTATGAACTTTGAAGAAGCCATCAGAAGGACATAGAAGTATATATAGCTGGGTCTCTAGGAAAGGTTTGAGTTATGGTTACCATTAAAATTTCGACCTCCAATTTTGATGTGGCCACTTTACCCTTATTTGGCTACATATGTTAATGAGGATGCAGAAACCCACAGGTATGAGAGATGGCAAAATTTCAGAGGTTTCTACTATAAATTTGGAACTTCATTGCAGGGCCATGCTACTCCTACTGATTTCATAGAAACAACTAGAAAGCTTAATGTTGGAGGACCATCATTAGGATAAGTAGGGGGCAAATGATGAGCTCAAAATATGCTCATAATTTGAATATTATGATGTATTTTTAATACCCTTACTCTTTTACTGATGGTTGTTTAAACTCTTTGATTAAAGACTCTTTATCTAAAATCGGGTAGTATCCTGTAGCAACACATTCCTATATTTTTTGCAGCTTAACATCTCTATGTGTTTGTATTTATTGCCCTGTTTGACCTCCCAAATGACTGATATAATGCATGTGGTTTTTGGATAATGAAATGGATTTAATGTGTGATTAATGAATGTGTATCATGTTATTGTGTTGTGCTTTCTTTTGCTTATGTCGTTCTGTGTATCGTAGGTTGTTGAAAGAGGCATGAACGAATCAAAGCGCAACAAATATTGGCCCTCAAGTAAAGTCCATTTCTAGCATGGCATCGAGGAAGTTGTTCTAGCAAAGACTCTCTGACCAGGTCGTTGGGAGGAAATCTAAATGATCATTAATCTAGGAAGAATGGAATGCTAGATTCTCTTTGAATCGGTTGAATAGATGTTCTTTCATTTATGAGAAGTTTGTTCCTTGGCGTCAGGAGGCATTTATGTCCACATCTTTCTCTGTTAGAGTTAGGTAGTTAGTTGCTTTTCTATAAATAAGTGTTCCTCCTACGTGAGTGAACAGGGAAGAAACATAACATATTATATTAAGATTAGTATTATAATGAGAAACAAAGTTTTGTGTTAGTTTTCTTACAAGCAGAGTGATCATGTATATGATTCCAAGTTTATGAATAAAAGTTGGTGAAGTTTTGAGTTCAATTCTTGCATAAACTGGTTGATGCTTGCTAAGGGGCCCCACTTAGTGAGTATCTTTAGTTAGTTGTTTATTTCCTGTTGATTATAAGTTAGAATTTCATTCTTGAAGGTTTCAATGCAAACTCAGTCTTATATTATTCCTGCAACATCGGGAATCCATCCCTGTGTTTGTTCCTGCAGCATAAGACCAGTTCATAGTTTGTTCCTCAGTAATAGTTGTCATGATTTCTACTTTGATTAAGTTATGCTTAAATTAAGAAGACTTTACATTAAGTTCCTACAGCATAAGTATAATTCCTTCCAAGCATTTATTTCTAGTAAATTGTGGCTGAAACTGGTTCTTAGTGCACATACAGTGTTGCTCCATTTCAAGTATGCGTTCCCTGGTTTGACAATGTAAATGAATGACCATAAGAAGATGTTAGTCACCTGTTGGAATTTCCAATTCCTAGGTTAGTATTTTCCATTAATTTTATATCCTTTTGTGGGCATGAATCACCTTTCACTTATCATGAGTGTCTTAAATTCTCATACAATGGCACCGAGATCATGATTGATGGTGATCTAGATCCTTTTCATATTGTACAAGCCTATGTGAAATACCACAAAGACAAGTGCCAGTTAATCAAGAGGCTTCATCATCCACTATATCCCTATACGTGGATCCATCAACTCTTACCAAGTCCATTACATCACAACCTCCATCATGCACTCCTAAGGTCGAGATCCAAGATAAGGGTTGTGGAGAATATCACATGAAGGCATCCTATTATGTTAGTCAGTTGGTTCCTCCTAAGTCATATGGTTGATCAACAAAAAATAGGAAATAGTCAGTTGTCACAATACATGTCCCTCCTACAATGACATTCACAAAATGGGGAGAGTTAAGTAAATAAGTTATGGACAAAAAAGATGTCACCCGCTGGTTGTATAATGAAGACAATGAAAACCCTTTGTCATCTATTCAAATAGCTAAGGATCAATATGGAAAAGGATTCATGGTAATGCAAATAAAAGGCTATGATAGACACAATGGGTTAGGACTACATCATAATGGAAGGACTAAACCAATCATTATCTCACAAAGATCGAAGGGCCTAGGGCTAGGGTTTCAACCGATTAGAATTGGTATTCCTGGTACCCCATTATTGTTACAAGAGGAATTAAGTGCTTCTTAAGACATCGAGATATCTCACAAACCATGTGACCCATTCTCCTGTGACTCCCCTGACTCAAATGAATATGAATGGGATTCCCTTTCCTCTACCAGCATGATGGACCTAAACAAGCTATTTGGCGAACTTGATAAAATGCTACAATCCACACCAACTTCATCTAGTCCCTGTCCTAAAAAGTCCTTGTCAAAAGAAGAATGTTTTAAGCTTTATTATTATAAAACCCTAGATCCTAAATCTTGTGCACCTGATGAACCATCTTCTAATGACCTAGCCCTTGCAATTGTACCACAACCAAGTTTACCTGTCCCTAGGAAAAAGAATAAAAAGGAGTTAGTCCAAAACTTGTGTGACCATGTTAACCACTCTATATTCACCTTGTCAACCTCCACATTTGATAATTGTGATGATGAAATTCCCTTGTATATCCCCAACTTATCGATTGGGATCAACAAGGTACACCCATCTTAGACATATTCGAGAACAATGAAGCGATAGCTGAGTTCATGGGACTTCAAGAAGACATACCTAGAGGGGATCATAAAGTTGGATTTACCATAGACTTGGATGAAAAGGCATATTTTAGGGATTTTGTTCACACCTCTAGTCACAAAAATGAAAACAAAAATATAAACAATGAAAATGATGAAAATGACAAGTCCCTAGGTGAAAAAAAAAAGGCACCTTTGGACGAAGAAATAGTAAAAATAAAGGACACATTTGAGGGCGAAAACCTCTCTCAGGCACCCAAGGATGAGGTTGGAACATTCTCCCAGTTGCTCAAGAAAAATCACCCAATGTTAGTAGAAGAGTATGTTAAGATCAACATAAACACATAAGAGAACCCTTGGGTAATATATTTTGCAGCATCTTTGATAGAGACAAAGCAACCAGAGTTTCAAGACTTCTTCACAAAGAGACATATAAAATTTGCATGGTCATTTGCTAACATGCCTGGGCTGGATCCAGACCTTATATTGCACCATCTTACATTACAGCTAGGTGTTAAGCCCGTCAAACAAAAGCCAAGAAAGATGCATACACAAATCGCTCTACTAGTCAAAGTTGAACTTAAGAAACTATTGGATGTCAGATTTATCAGATCCATAGACTATGTAGAGTGGATATCAAATCTTGTACTAGTGACCAAACCATCTGGGGGCATTCACATTTGTATAGACTTCAGAGATATCAACAAGGCATGTCCTAAGGATGGTTTCCCTTTGCCCAACATTGACATGATAATGGACCTTACAACAGGATATGAGATCCTATCCCTCATGGATGGTTTCTCTGGGTATAATCAAATCAAAATCGCAATTGAGGACCAACACAAGACAACTTTCACATGTCCATGGGGAAAATATTGTTGGAGTGTTATGCCTTTTGGGCTAAAAAATGTTGGAGCTACATATCAACGTGCAATAACGACTATTTTCCATGACCTTCTACATACTCTTATGAAATATTATGTCGATGATCTCATAGAAAAATCATTAACAAGAGCAGATTATTTGAAGTTCTAGACAAGATATTCCAAAGGCTAGAAAATTACAAATTCAGACGAAATCCAAAAAAGTGTTTCTTTAGTATTAAATCAAGAAAACTTCTAGGATACATCATTTCTAGAAGAGGCATTGAATACCACGAAAGTAAAATCTATAGTGGATATGCCTCCCCTAGCCAACATCGGTTAGCTAAGAACACTACAAGAGAGATTACAGTCTATCAAATGCTTCAAAGTACAATTAGCAGACAAATTACATCCATTCCAACATTTTCTCAAGAAGGGAGTACCATTTATATGGACACCCAAATGCCAAGAAGCTTTCCAAAAGATCAAGGATTATCTACTTACTCCACTTGTGTTAATTTCACCTACAGATGATAGACCTTTGATACTTTACATTTCAGCAACACGGTCAGCACTAGGAGCCCTACTCACACAAAATGATGATCAAGGTCATGAAAGGGTAGTATACTACATTAGTCGTACTTTGGTGGGATATGAACTAAACTACAGTACATATAATGTGCTTGTCTTGCAGTAGTCTTTGCTACTCAAAAACTTAGGCACTATATGCTAAACCACCAAACTATGTTGGTCGCTAAGATAAATTCTCTTAAATATCTCCTAAGTAAGGTAGCATTAACAGCTCGATTGGCTAAATGGGTAATGATACTTAGTGAATATGATATCTAGTATGTAGAAAGGAAAGCTATAAAAGGGCATGTAATTGTAGATCAATTAGCAAATGCACAAATTAAGGCAAACCATCCTTTAGTGGCATATTTTCCAGATGAGTTTATCTTCAAAGTTGACACTAGAACCACATGGAAATTATACTTTGATGGGTCACATACTAATCATGGTTCAAGAGTAGGCATACTATTTGTAACACCTCAAGGTGATACTATTAATAAGTCATTTAGAATTGCTTTCCCTTGCACCAAAAACATAGTGGAATATGAATCCCTTGTGATAGGACTAAGAATGGCATCCCAATGGAAGATCAAGAGTTTACATGTTTATGGAGATTCTCAGCTAGTAGTCCAACAAGTCAATGATGAATATGAGACTAAAGATGAGAAAATTTCCCCCTACAAGTGCATGGCTGAAAGTTTTAAACAGTACTTTGATAACATCACCTTTCAAAAAATACCACATTCAAAATAGGGCAGTAGATGTTATGGCGATCATTGGTTCCTTATTGGATATTCCTAGCAACGTGCCTAAATTCGAGTTTTTGGTCAAACAGCTTTTGGTCCCTGCCTATGATGTCCCCGATTCTATAATGGTGTGTACAATTGTTGGTCCTACTTCCCCATGGTACAAGGACATTTATGACTACTTACATGCCTAGACCTCACCCTTAGACCTGTCAAATTAACAACATCGAACATTTATCTATAAGTTAGCCAAATATACCATCATCGGAGATACCCTTTATAGACATGCCTTAGGTAATACCTCATTGATATGTCTCGATGTTGAAGAAGCAAAAGAAACCTTATGTGTAGTACATGAAGGTGTTTATGGATCCCATTCTAGCAGTCCTACTTTAGCCAAGAATATTATGAGATTAGGCTATTATTGGCCTACAATGGAAAAGGACTCATATTTCTTCATCAAGAAATGTCGATAATATCAAGTATATGGAGACTTGATACACGCACCAACACAGGAGCTCCGACCGATAACTTCACCATGTCCTTTTTCCCAATGGGGACTTGACCTCGTAGGTAAGATACACCCTCCATCATCCAATGGCCATAAGTTCATCATAACTGCCACCAAATACTTCGCCAAATAGATTAAGGCTATTCCCATGACCTACATCACCAACACACAAATATCTAGGTTTATCCTAAACTACATAATTTATTGGTATGTTGTTCATCAATCCATCATCATGGATAATGTTCGTCCATTCAAAAACTAACAAGTCTACAATATATGTGAAGAATTCCATATCCAACATCATTTTTCCATTCCATATTATCCACAAGGTAACGGCCAAGCAGAGGCATCTAATAAAACAATCCTCAGAATCCTTAAAAATACTATCAATGACACTGGTCATGATTGGCATTTACAACTTAATCCTACCCTATGGGCTTACTACATAAGCATTTGTACTCCCACTGGCGCCACTCCATACTCCCTG